>PVHP010019878.1:0-11920 GCA_004024765.1 Zapus hudsonius
ACAGAATTTCTAGACTTAACAATGTCCAAGGAAGAAGTCTGTTCTTCTGTGCCACCTTTTAAAAGTGAAGAAATTCTTACAGAATTGTTTCTTCTAGTTGGCATCCTTTCATGTCTCATTGGCCAGGATTGTATCATTTTTCCATCCAATTACTGGTGGGAAACTAATATCCTAAGCTACGAGTGACTTCTAAATGAAGGCATGTTTCTGAAAACTGTATATTTAGGTATGCTAGCTAGTGTTGAGGATGAAGACTGCATTAATGTGTTGGGGACAGGGAGGAGGGAAATTGGATACCAACACAATATTTGCCCATACAATATATCTAATTTTGAATTTATATATATATATATATATATATATATATATATATATGACTGCATTAATGAACACTTAATGGTCACTCTACCGGGTATACTAAAAGAAAGTTGAGTTTACTGAATAGCCTAGGAAAGGGGATTGAGTGACTAGTGAGAAAAACAAAAGCCAGCATTATGAGCACTGTGGAAACCATATAACAAAGTATGCATTCTATGCATGTGCCTACACTAAGAAGATTGGGGTTTTATGTCACCAGAGCTGCATGGAAAAGGTGACCTAGAGTGGTTGGGTCTGGAGGGATATGGGGAGAGATGATGCAGATAGGCTCATGAACGGCCACCTAGGTGCACCCAGGCGTTTGTGTACCCCATGACAATGGATTGAAAACAGCAGAAAGAATGTCAGCTAAAAGACATTGTGAGGTTCATTTTAGAGAAAAAATGCTCTGTGCGTCAAGGGCAGACCTCTTTCCCCCTTGACATTTTATGCTTCTCATTACCCGCTGTTATTTAGCATTCATGATCAGATATGTGCTCGTTTTCATGGGTGAGAGACAGGGAATCTCATCTCAACTGTATCATAAATTCTAAGGAGGAAAAAAACACAAATGGCCATTTATATGCTTCTCAACGCAGAGCAGAGAAGCAGTTAGGGAGGGCTCCTGTTGCACCTGCTGCTGACCCTTCCACGCAGTGGCAATAATGGCAAAGGGGAATAGACTCTTCTAGAACAGGGACTGTACCTCAGTTTCCTCATTGGTAAAGCAGGTGATTATCCTGTCTCTCCTATTTTAATGATTAAATGTATTTCAGATAGAACATGAGACTCATCGATGAAGCGAGTTTATGAAGTTTACATCTTTATTTTTTTCTTCATAAACAGAACATAGCCTGTCTTAATAAAACACGGAATGGCCATTCTGCCTCATTGTAGTATCCAAGAGCAAAGAATAAAGTCTGGCCCTTGATCACATGAATAAATCATTCAAATAAATAAATGAAGGAAAGGCTATAGAAATGACTCCCCATTCGATACTTAAAGATTCATGGCCCACTGATGTGGGGTTTGGGAAAATTGACACAAATCTTGTAACTATCCATTTTGGTGATCCTAGATAAAAATTAAAAAATTACAAAGGGCATTTCATTTATGTAAGAAGTGCAAAATGTCAGCTGTCAGTATTCTTCTTTAATTCAATGCAAATTTACTCAAATATTTTTCTCATCATTTACTTTCTTATTCCCACGTCTTTCTCCCATATCATTTTGAGGAAAGCCCCCAGCATCAGAACCTGACTTTTTCACAGCTGTTTCTGATCTTCTCTACCTACAGATGTGGGAAGTTAAAGGAGCACCTCAGTGTGTACAAAAGTAATTCTCAGTCTTGGCTGTACTTGTGAATAACCTCCATGACCTTTTAGAACAAAATACTGAAGCTCCACTAACACCAGAATCTCTTGGATAGAGTGCACACAATAACATTTTACCATAAAAACAGTGTTTTCCAATGCTTTTAGTCTGTGTTTGGTTTTAAAAATATGGTAATAGCAACTCTCTCTAATATCAGAGCCACAGAAGTTCTACTTTTATCGTTTAAGTATAATAAGCATAAATATAGTTTTGCAGCCTAATAATTTACCAAACTACGTGCACTCATATGACAATAACTGGATCATAAATATAACATTAGGGAATACGAGAAGGTCTAATCTTGCTCCGTTAGCTAAAATTCTCCTTTCAGTCACTGCCACCTGTCATTGATCAGCATGAATTCATACTGCTTGTTATTTGGCTTTCCTTTTTATGATTATTTTAATTGTACCCATTTATGGGGTTCAGGATCATAATTTGATATATGTATACAGTATGTAATAATCAAATCAGAAGAGTTGCCATTGTCATTGTATTCCATTACTTTGTGTTGAAAATCTTGGAGTTCCTCTCTTCAACTTATCCATGGAATGCATAATAGTTTACTGTGAACGGTAGTGACAATACTGAACTCTAGAAGTTATTACTTTTGTGTTTCGGCATATGTTATACAATCTCTTCCTTCCCTTATTGTTCCCATCTTCTCCAGCCTCTATGAATCATTATACACATGTCTATTGACTTCTCAACCCATATTTGCTGATGTAAAATAATCAATATAACAATTTATCAATGAATGCATGAACGAAGAAAATGTGGTATTTATACACAGTGAAACATAATTCATCCAAAAATAAAAACAAGTGACTTCTTAGGATTTTTAAGAAAAGTTCACAAGTTCATAATGAGAAATTCATGTTAAGTAAGTCAAACACAGAAAATCAAATGGGGTCTGCTCTCCATCATCTGTGGACATTGGTAGTTAAATCCTCATGTGCATTTTTTTGTTTATGGCTTAAAGGTTTATTTAAGAAAGAAATGGTATAATCTAGCATACAGAATTGGATAATCTTATGTAAACTCAGTGAGACCCAGAGAAAACTGTGGGAAATTGGATTTGCAGAGATGGCAGAAATGAAGAGCTTAAAACAGGTGCTCAGAAATTGCATGGCTCTGTGTTTAAATTATTGTTCATCGAGATGTAAAAGTTGGGATGCTGGGCAATTAGTTTTGTCATTCCATGACAGTTTATTCACCTTTAAAATATAGTTAATAATAGCACTATGTCATAGGGTTATTGGGAGATTTACATAAGGAATATATAGAAAGAATTTAGCACTATTCTGAGGGCTAAACACTAGTGGACGTTAATATTTATTATTTGAGCCAGGCGTGGTGGCGCACACCTTTAATCCCAGCACTCAGGAGGCAGAGGTAGGAGGATCACCATGAGTTCAAAGCCACCCTGATACTACATAGTGAATTCCAGGTCAGCCTGGGCTACAGTGAGACCCTACCTCAAAAAAAAAATTATTTGTTATTAGTTTAAGATTAAGTGAATGTCATTAGTTTCACACTAATGTAGTGTAGTGTAGGAAAATCATCTTAAAAGTCATAGGCTAGTGTATACACAAAGTCCCATAATGTGACCAATCACTGCATGAATATTTTTATGATTCTATTGTGGGAAAGCCAGGGAAATTGGTAGCAATGATTGTCCTGCTTTGCCATACTAGTGATTAGATTCCAAATCATGGGCTCTCTTAGAGTTACCAGAATATCTGTTCCATGACAAACAATATGTCCTGTCTCTTCTCCCTCTGTACAGAAAATGAACTAGAATTACTTCACATCTTCTCTAGAGATCGACACTTTGAACATCTCAGGACAACTTGGAATTGCTTCCACTTTTTAAGCATTTTCACTCTACTGGAAGATCAGAGATTTATACTAGATGGCTTTTCAGCTTTAAAATTTACGGTCTGCTATGTAAGACCTGTTGAATAAATATTTGTTTAAATGTGAACAAGAACTCTGGAACATGCGTGTCGCCATTCTATTTAGCACTTTTACAAGAAATTTAAAGATTTTTAATATATGTGTAACAAAATTACCAATGTCAGGAAAAAAAAGAGTGCATCACAGATTCATGTAAGGAAATACACTTAGATTTCAAAAACAGTGCAACTATGGACTATACAGTATTTCATGTTAGAGATTAGGGGTTAGTGATGTAGTTTAAAAAATGAGTGCTACCTGTTGTGGTCAGCTTTCTAGTTGCTGTGCAGAAAGAACCCAAGCAAAAGCGGCTTATGAAGGAATGGATTTATTAGGCTTACAGACTTGAAGGCAGACTCCATCCTGGCAGGGAAAATGATGGCATGAGCAGAGGGGTAGACATCACCTCCACCACAGCACTGGGAATAGTGGCAGGAAGGTGTGCCAAACACTGGCAAGGGGAAGCTGGCTTATAACCCCCATAAAGCCCACCCCCAACAACACAGCTTCATTGAGGTTGTAAAATCCAAACTGCCATCAGCTGAGGATCGATCTATCAGAACACATTCATTTGTTTGTGGGGGACACCTGGATCAAACCATTACACTACCTTATGGTGCTTTAATAAATATGACACAGCTTGGGATTGTCTGTTCTAGGGGCTGGATAGAACCAAGGCAAAATCTGAAGCACAACTCATTTTTTATAAAGTTTTGGTGAAACAATCACATTCTTTTATTTATATATTGTATATGCATGATTTCTCAATGGAATATATGTAATTAATACTGTATAGCCAACAATGTTCACCATGTTATTCTTTATATTGTTTTTTAAAATATTTTATTTATTCATTTTCAAGGAGAGAGAAAGAGTGCACCAGGGCCACCACCTTGTGGGTCTGGCTTATTTGGATACTGGAGAATTGAACTGGGAGCCTCAGGCACAAGAGCCCAGTGCATTATCCACTGAGCCATCTCTCCAGCTCTCACCCTGTTATTCTTTACAGTAAGCATTTTTCATTCCCAAAATACTCGCTCCTTCACATCTTCCTTAGTAAGAAACTTCTGACTATTTCTTGAGCATACAGAAGCCTACATGAGAGACAATATATTTTCATAATTAAAAACTCTGTCTATGAAGTAGGAATAGAAGGAATGCATGCCAAAGCAATAAAGGTCATATATAAAAACATATAACTAAATTCTTACTGAAAATGAAATACTGAAAGTTCCCCCTGAGACCTAGAACAAGAGACATATATCTACTTTTGCTCTTTCTAGTCATTCATATAGTCCTCAAAGTCCTAGTCAAAAAAGTTTGCCAAGAGAAAAGAGTAAAGATATCCAAATTGGAAAGAAAGAAGTGAAACTTACCTGTTGTAGACTTCATGGTATATATATATATATATATATATATATATATATATATATATATATATATATATGTCAGAAACAATCTACTAGTTAGGTCTAACAAATGACTTCAGTGAATATGGGACACAAATAAACATACAAAACCAGAATTATTATGTATTAATAAAGAGCTATCCAAAAACGTGTTGAGGAGACAATTCCATTTGCAACAACTAGTAAAAAACTGATGAATACATTTAATAAGTAGGTGATGACTTTTTACTCTGAAACCCAGAAAACATTGATGTAAGCAATTGAACATGACAAGAATAAATGGAAAGACATCCTATAGTTATAGATTTAAAGAATAATTATTGTCAAAATGTCCATACTTCCCAAAGTACTCTACAGATTCAATGTAGTACTAATCAAGGGCAGTACCAATACCACTAACAATCTCCATAGATATAAATACAGGAAATAATCCTCAGATTCACAAAATAATCTGAATAGCCAAAAATGCATGAGCAAAAGATCAAAGCTGGAGGCATCACACTTCAAAATGTACTATAAAGTGATAGTAGCCAAAATTAGCATGGAACTGGGATGAAAACAGTGCCATCTGTGCCAAGTATAGGCCAAAATTTCAAACCAGAGAGCTCAGAAGTAAATGCACAGAATACTTTATATCCAACTGATTTTTGATCAAAGTGCCAAGAACACAGACAGTGGAAAGGATATTCTCTTGGTTGATCATGATGGGGAACTGTATATACACATACACATACAGAAGAAAGTACACCCCTTACCTTTCAAAACACACACACACACACACACACACACATGCACACACGCCATTCCCATTTAAGGCTGAAATTTAAGACTTGGAACTACAAAACTACTAGAAGAAGACAGAGTGGAAATGTCTATACTAAGCAAGTGAATTGTTTTCATAAACCTCCAAAGCACAGAGAACAAATGGAAAAATAGACAAATGGAATCACAGCAAATTCAAAAGGCTCTCTCCAGCAAAGGGAAGAGTCAACAGAGTGAAGAAACAAACCAAGAATGGAGAAGACATATACAAAGACAGATCTGCAAAGAAGACAAAATTAAAATAATATTAAAAACTCAAAAGAACCAAATTGACTAAAATGAAAATAACCAATCTGACTAAAAAGTGAGTGAAAAACTCTACTTGCGATAACCAAGACATAGAGTTATCCTAAGTGTCCATTAACGGATAAAGAAAATATGGTACATACATATGATAGGATAACATCTGGAAACAAAAGAAATTTGATATTTTTTAAGCTGGATGAACCTAAATGATGCTATGTTAAGAGAAGAAAGGCAAATATGAAATGTCTCACTCTCTCCCTCACCTGTGGAATAGAATAAGTTGATCTCTTGGAACCAGAAGAGTAAGTAATGGTGGTTAATAAAGATGAGGTGGTCAGGAGCAATGCTGGTTAAAAACATTAGATAGGAAGAATAAGTTCAAGGGATCTACAACAGGGTACCGGTAGTTAGTAATATTCTCAAAAAAGTATCCTCATAAAAAGAATATTGCTTTTAATCACAAAAATGACTACTAAACATTTGGTAATTAGTTTAACCATTCCACATTATATATATATATATATGGACCATACTTAATTTTAATTATTACATACCTATAATGACATTTGTCAATTTAATATAAATAAAAATATCGCATTTCCTTTCATCTTTTCCATCAGTCATTTCAAGTGGTTACATTCTGGCCAATGAGATGGGTATGGAGCTGTTGTATCTCAGTTTTCTGAAAAACTCTTAAGAGGCAGCTCTTTTGGTTTTCAAATGGCCAGAATTTAGACCTGATGGCTGCAGCTAGAACAGCTATCTTGGTTCATGCAAGTGGAAGTGTAGATTTGGCAGAGTGGACTCAGAAAAGCCGCACAAAGGGGAAGAAGATTGGTGCTGAAGCTAGCATTTGATTTCATTGCTCCTTCACACACACACCTGTGCTCATCCCACTGATGGAGATGTGGGACGTCTGGGTCTTAGAAGTGTGCTGCTCCAAGCACAGATGGAGTCTGTTAGCCTTTGGAGGTTAGAGTATGCTCTATTGCCAGAAGGTTTTCACAGATGCTGAGTGACCACCTGTCACACGTTGATTCAGAGTTCCCTGAATTGGAGAGAGGTTAAACTATATCGCCTCAAAGATTCCAAGTGGGGTGTTCCTGGACCACATTTTTCTTTATTAATGGAAAGCGTTAAATGAGTTCTTCGTGTGAGCACTTAAGATGATTAAAAGTAACCAGCCAGAAAGCCAAGCTGCCAAGGTGGAAAGTGCAGAGAGAATAAGATATCAGCATAATTTAAACTGTCTGTTTGCAGCAAGGCCACAGTGTGGGTGGTACATGAGACTCTCACTGAGGAATTTGGATGGTTCCACAGAGCCCTCACTATCAGGACTTCAGATTGTCATCAGACTGACCTCAAGTCCAGTAAGCCAGAGATACCTACTGAAAATGTTCAGAAAAGCGGACAGCATTGCCACTCTGTGCCGATGAACCTATTATGCATTAAATATGCCTGCCTTATTTTATTTCTTTAGAAGTGTAGTTCAGCCCAGCCTGAACACAACGAATCCACAAATAACTTTATATATCTTCTATTAACTAAACCAAAAATTTCCTAGGAAATTCTTTGTGTGTTCAAGGATAACAGGGATCATCTGACTGGATCAGGTATGTCCTCTCTTTCTTGATGTCTCTTCACTTCAGTTTTGCAGCCATTTATTGTAAATGTAATTTCCCCAGCGATCCTTCAATGACCCAAAGGAAGAGTCAGCTTTTCCCATTATTTGTGTTCTGGTATCCTATATTTATCTTTCAGAGTAGATGTTTGATTCCCTTCTGATTGAAAAAGGCCCTTGAGTCATAAAGCCATGTTTGTCTTACCCTTGTTACCTTCCCAGCAAAGCAGTGTGAGGTGAAGTGAGGTAGTCAGTAAAAGCTTTCGAAATGGTGATGATATCATTAGGAAAAGGATTTTTTTTTCTTTTCACAAACTTAATCTGCACCAAAGGTCATGTTAATGCTTCTTTTTTTAAATATAAATTTATTGTCCATAATGAGTTACATTATTTAGTGGGCAAACCATGAGTTGTTATCCCAAATTCCCCAATTCCCCCCTCCCCCTCCCTGATCAGTTGGATATCCACCTCCGTGGGCTGTCTGTATTAGTCCTTGTGGCGAGGGAGAGGGGTTGGAAAGATTGTGAGAGCCATGGTGGGGGAGATGGTCCAGAGGCATGGCACCCATCAGTAACAACACACTTGGGCCAGGAAGACCAGGCTGAGTAATGCTTCTTAACTTTAAATAATCTGAGGTAGAACTATGTTCTTGAAAGAAAAAAATATACATCTTCACTAAAAGCATCAGCCATACATGCAGAAAGCCCTAGTTGTGGAAATTGTGACTTTATTTGATGAGCATACATCTAAGGCTCCCTTCTTATGTTTGGGAAATTTCTCCACTAATGAGTGTTCCTCCCTCCTACTATCAAAGGTCAAAATATCAAATACTTCCTTCCCCAGACTCTCATGAAGCTTGGATGAATGATTGATGTGATTCACAAGCTTGTGACTGGCTCAGAACTTGGAGTCCAGGGCCTCCTTCCACTGCAAACAAATTCCAGGTGCACGTGCCATTTTGTGTATCTGGTTTCACATGGGTTCTGGGAAATGGAATCCAGGCTGTCTGACTTTGCAATCAAGTACCTTTAACTGCTGAGCCACCTCTCTAAGCCCAAGGGATTCTTTCTTAACCTGAGTCCCTTTAAAAGTAAAATGCATGGAGAACCTTGTGAATAAGTTATTTATTTGGCAAATGAAATTGAAGGTGGGCAGAAACAACAGGATGAATGAAACAGAGTCAACACAAACATACATTTTCAAGTAAGCCACTAATAATGGCAAGTACTACTTAAAAATACAGTATCTTCTAGGAGATCTTCTGAAATGAATCTCAGAATTTTCTTTATGAGGAGGAATGAGAGGAGTATTTATGAATTGTTCCCTGGGTGATGAGCTCTGTTTTTGACTTCCCCCACTTTTGGACTGCACATGAACAATTAGGTTTCTGCATCTATGACACAGTGTCAGAGAAGCTGTGCTACAAGAAATAAGAGATGCAAGACATAGGCTCATGGAAAGTCTTCTACATAGTAGCCACATGAGAAATCCTGAAGACTGCATGGCACTGGTCCCCATTAAAGTGATCTGACAACGAAGCAACTCTGAAGGACACACAGAAGTGTTGGGCAGAGTTACTGTCCCTGATTCCTTAGATTTAAAACAAAGCCTCTCCAAGGAGTATGGCTAAATTCTACTTGAGTTGGAAATTACACTTTGAGAAGGAAATGCTTTCATATAGCTATATGATATTATCTCTCCTGGATAATGGATGTACTTCAGCAATTTTAGGAAAATGAGTCTGCAGTCTTGTCTTTGTGGGGGTTTTTTGTTCGTTCTCTTCCATCTATCTAAATATTTTATATAGCATGTGTGAATGTATAACACTGCGATTGAATCCTTAGATGCTACATTATTGAGAGAGGATTGCAACACACTGGCTGAGAAATGATTACTCTTAGCTGCTGGCCTTGGTGCTGAATGAAGCAACTGCAGAAAACCTGTCCTGTTAGAAAAAGACTGAGAGCAGGTCTGTATTGCAAGGGAAATATACATTATGTTTGTTAGGAGATTATTCTATTCAATGTTTATCATTTAGAAAAAGAGCAGATGTGGGTTATAGGGAAGAGTATATATGGTTACACAGATGAGGGGACTGGACTCTCCTTCCTTGCAGCTCTCATGAGAGTTCATCAGGAGGCAGAGACCCTTCCAAAGTAGACGAAATTGAAATGCTGTGGTCTTGATTTTTTGACCTTCCTTCTATCTAGGAAATGGACTACTTATCTAGAGTTTTCCAGTAAGATCAATTTGCTCTAAGCATAGAAGGAGGAAGGAAGAATCTTTTAAGTCAACAACAGTTAACATTTCTTGCTAATATATACATATTAATATAACTGTGAGGAAATAAGATAAGCTCCACTCTGATGGTAAGGGGATTCCAGCATGTCAGTTGAAGTTCTGGCTTCAGATATACAATAAATGACAATTAAAGGCATCAAAACAAGAACTAAAGATATAAAAAAGTGGTGTGGGATTATAGTTGGTCTCTCACAAGTTTGGTATTTCTATTTTAATTGCAAAGGTAAGTCTTTTGTATTATTTTCTGGAAAACAAACTAAAATAAACTTTTCTATATGGAAATTTATTTTTTAGATAGGGTCTCACTAGCCCAGGCTGACCTGGAGTTTACTATGTAGTCTCAGGCTGGCTTAGATTAAAGATACGTGCCATCATGCCTTGACAATTTAGTAGTTTTGCTTTAACTGCTTTGGGATGAGATAAAAAAATTACTTCTGAATCAAAGGAATCATTGATAATCCTTGACCAAATTGGTTTTGAAAACAAATTGTTGTGTCTAAGGTGTAGGAAACCATGGGATAGGAAATGTCTGAATTAACCAGTTTTTTAAAAAGCACTAGTTAGAGAACCAAAAGATAGATGTCAGAGCAGCCACCATGGGCAAGGATGAACTTCAGTTTAACCTTGGCTAGACAGCAAGATTAATAGTTCACAAGGAGTGGCAGTTATAGAAAAAGGTACTTGTTTTATTTTTCCCATAACAGTGTCTAATAAATTCAAGATTGAATCATGAGAAGTTCAGGATTGGCTTGAATTCTGTTCTCTCTCATTGACTTGAACAACCAAATTCTTAACAGTACTCCCCATGAACTGGACATGATGCTACACACTTGTAATCTCAGCCCTTGGAAGGCTGAGACAGGAGGATTGCTGGGAGTCTAAGGCCAGTCTGGGAATATTAGTGAGTTACAGGCCAGCTTGGACTGCATAGTGAGAAAAAGAACACCAGTGGTGACCTTGGATGCAGAGAGTTCCCATGATGTCATGGCTGATCTGTTCAGCAGCGATGTGAGTTTGAACAAGTCTCTCTCTACATCTTAGATGCTCTGCTGTAGCAAAATGATGATGTACATCTTGTGAGGTTTTTGTAGAGAACTAATGGTTTCCACATATATTGTCCTTCCCAACATGCTCCTAGTGAGTAATTTATGTTAGTTATTCATTATTATTCTTGGTATTACTAGTGCCATGTTTAAGATAAATTTCTATTTTTTTCAAGTCCTTGTACCCTTTTCAGTTACCTTCTGAGTACATATGACTTCGGCTTCATCACAAATACTTACATGATAAAAATAGCAGTCTGTATTAACTATGACAAGAATGACTCCAAGAACTGGCATGTACTAGAACAAGGGTCTAGTGAAAAGTAGTCAGTTTGGGTGTGATATCCTGATGAATTCTAGGAGGAAGATTAGGGACACAGGAAGGAAGGGACATGACTTCCTAGCAAATAATATAGATAGTCCTCTGCAGTTAATTGAGAGATGAGAAGAGAAAAGAGCTCTAAGCATCCAAAGCCAGCAGCAAATTCCATTTTGTCAGGAACTGAAATTGATTATTATTCAGTCATTGAATAATGGTGAGAAAAAAACAGACATTAATTAGACTTCATGGTGAATTGTCCTAAATATGTGGTTGAAAGATAAATTCCACTTTCTTAGAAATTAAATGATCTGACACTCTCGACATATTTGAAATATCTTCTGCTAATTAACATTAACACTTATTTTTTATAATTTCCAAAGCAATTTATGTTGTTTCAAGACTTTTTATGCAATAGGAAACATAGAGACACTGCTAGTCTGTGTAGCAGTTAAACAATATCATTTATA
>PVHP010019878.1:12020-31103 GCA_004024765.1 Zapus hudsonius
TTAGACACTGCAGGCAAGCATCTTAACTGCTGAGCAATTCTCCAGCCTCATATCATGTATTTTGACCACATTCATTCTTCATATGCTCTCCTGACTTCCTTCACCTATTTCTTTTGTCCTTCCCTAATTAGCCTTCGATTTTCACAGTTATATGTGAAGTTTGTGTATATTTTTTCTAACCTATTAGCACATATGAGAGAAAATATATTTGAATTTCTAAACCTATCTTACTTTACTTAATATAATGATCTCTAATTCCATCCATTGTCTGCAAGTGACATAATTTTCCTCTTTTTAGCAATCAAGTGGAACTACATTATGTATATGTACCCTATTTTATTGATCCATTCATTTGTCTGTTGATAGACATCTAGGCTGATGCATAACTTACGTATTGTGAATAGCTCAGCAATAAACATGGATGGGCATGTGTCTGTTGGTACATAACTGAAATTCCATAACTGGGTCAGTCATATGGTAGTGCTCTTTGTAATTTATAATATAAATTACAATAATACATCTCAGAATGTTCACAACAACCCCAACTAGTAGAAACTCATGAAGTCCCATTTTAGAGAGAAGTAAAATGAATTAAAACGGATTTTATATGATTATCCAATGGAACAGATTTACTAAGAGGCAATTTCCAGATCAGAGATACATAGTATGACTTCAGAATTTATAGGTTTGCTCATTATTTGACCCTCATTCATCATTTCCAAGTCATGAAGTAATGCAGATGCATATACCAACCATTCATGGGATTTGGGACTGCAAGCTAGGAGACACAGCCCACCTCGCCTCCCTGTTTCTTCCCTGCAGCTGCTGAAGTCAAGATGCTGCAGTTGCAATGGTAGCTTAGCCTCTCATCCAGTGAGCCCAAGGAAGAAGCCGTCATTGCACTGAGAAGCTTCCATTTGACGATATTGCAAATTTATTCTTGTAACCCACTTAGTCATCCAAATTCCTACTGTCAGAACAGCTATGATTGTATATATTCTGTGTAAAATGTTGTTGCAATTTTAATGATTCTCATGGAGGGGGAAATGTACCTAGCAACAAATGTTCAGTCAAGAGATGAAGAAATCCCTATTGCCAGAGAACTAAAGAGAGGCTAATAATAGAATTTTGCTAAATTGGAAATGTGTATCTCATTTAACCTTTACTGATCTCACTCTCCGATGGAGATTCTGTTTGTATTTTTCAGAAGGCAGTGAGAGAGCTGGGGTCATTCCAACTCCACCATGAGCCTCAGGTGGAAGGCTGATATCCCAGCAAGAAATGAACCACCCAAGGCCTATCATGTAGGCCCCAAGTGAAACACTTGAGACAGTGGTGGGGCAAGAAAGAGACCTATAATCACAGCCAATCAGTCAACCAAGGTGAAGTCAGTGAGACAGACACCAATGACTTCTAACACAACTTAAGGTAGAAGCATAGAGACTCTTAAGTTCACAACAACAACAACAATAAAACAGACTTAAAACTCACCCACCATGACTCAGGGAACTGAGCAGAAGAGGGGGCAGAAAGATTATAAGATCTATGGTGGGAGAGATTACCCAGAAACATTGCCCCTCTCAGCAACAACACACAAAGGAGGGGACAGCCTGTCTGCCTCCTATGCTATCCAAAACCCTGTACCACATGCATGGATCCAGTGTGCCCACAGAGGAGGATACCCAGTGGATTGGGGACAGGAAGCAGGGAAATGGGAATACCAACACAATACTTGCTCATACAATGTATCTAATTTTGGACAATAAAGATTAAAAAAAAAAAGAAAAGAGATTATGGCCGGAATTTCTACAGTTCTATCATAATCTGTTCTTTCCAAGAGATATATAGGTGAGATATAGCTTGAGAAAAATAGTTCCAGAAAGCTTATTTCTGCCACTGTTTGAGAAAAGTAGGCAAATTTACAAACTCCGCAAAAAAAAAAATACTCATGCATCTGCTGTTGGAGTATATCTTTCTGTAGAAGATGTTTGCTTCCAGTGAAAATGATGTCGAATTTTATAATGCACACATTTATTTATTTATTTATTTATTTATTTATTTATTTATTTATTTATTTATTTATTTATTTAGGTTTTCTGAGGCAGGATCTCACTCTAGGCCAAGCTCATCTGGAATTCACTATGTAGTCTCAGGCTGGTCTCGAATTCATGGCAATCTTCTTACCTATGTCTCCCGTGTGCTGGGACTAAAGTTGTGCACACATATTTTATCATTCTGGATTTTGGTGATGGAAGGGATGCCTAATTCTAGGTTTAAAATATAATTGCATCAAGTTGCAAATGTATAATTGTTTTTTTTTTAATTTGGTAATGCTGCAAATGACTTTTGTTATACTTTTAATTTTTAATATTTTTAGCTAAAACATACTAATTATGCATATTTTACTGGGAAAGTTTCATTGTCAGATTGATGGAATTTAGAATAATATAGTTGTTGCACCTCTGGGTGTACCTGAGAGAGCATTTCCAGAGAGGGTTAACTATGGAGGGAGGGAAGATCCGTTCTGAACATGGGCAGCAGCACTACCCCAAGGTTTGGGGTCCCAGATTTAACAGAAAGAAAAAAGGAGAAAGTGAGCTGATCACTAGCATTCATCTCTCTCTACTTACTGACCATGGGTGCAGCATGACCAGCCCCCACCCTGGAGCTCTCCTTGCTGCAACATCTTTCCTAACAAGATGACAGCCTCAAACAAAGACTAAAAGCAACTGTACCTTCCTTAGGTTGCTTTAGTCCTAGCAACATGGAAAGTAACTAACCCATATATTTACAGGACACAATGTGCTATTTTGATATATATATATATATATATATATATATATATATATATATATATATATATATATATAATGCAAAATCACATCAGGGTCTTTAGAATATTCCATGAACAGTTATCATTTCTAGTTTTATTTCTTTTTGTGATTTATTTATTTTAATTGGGAACTATAAAATATGAATTTATTTCAAATTGGTCATATACCCCTTTTATATCTTTATTAAGAATAAGTATATATATTGTATGAATAAATCTTGTGAAGGTGTCCCCATTTCCCTCCTGTCTGTCCCCTACCCTTTGGGGTACATCCTCGGTGTGCATACTGGATATGTCCATATGTTAGGGGGTTATGAACTGCACCAGAGGTAGCCAAGTCTTCTTTCTTTTTTTTCCTTCCCCCTTTGTGCATTGTTGCTAAGGGGGGGGGCAATGTCTCTGGACATTCTCCCTTCCCATGGCTCTTAAATTCTTTCTGCCCCCTCTTCCACTCAGTTCCCTGAGTAATAGTGGGTGAGTTTTAAGTCTGCTTTATTGTTGAGATTTTAAGTATTACTGGGTTATCTTAGGTATCGATAATAATTGGTGTCTGTCTCTATTGACGTTTCATGGGTTATCAGACTTGCTGTGGTGATTGGTCTCCTGTTTGTCTCATAACTTTTTTGAAGGTTTCATTTGAGATTTGTGTGAAGGCTAGGTGTGGTTTGTCTCCTGCCAGGATGTCAGCCTTCATCCAATGTCTTCTTGGTGGAATTGGGTTGTCCCCAGATCTCTCACTACCTTATGAAAAATACAAACAGAATCTCTATTGGAGTGTGAGATCAATACAGATTAAATGAAAAAAAAACTTGCTATCTTGGCTAGTTCCTAATGGGTGTAGCCTCTCTGTAGCTCTCTGGTAGTGGGAATTTCCCCTAGGATTCTGAGATCTTGGTCCCCATAGGATTTTGCCATGGATCCCAGCTCCAGTTAAGAATTTCTTGTCACTAAGTGGATCTCTTAACCAATCAGTAAACTGTTGATTACCCTCCTAGGTTTGGTGCCACTATTGCACAGATGAGATCATATATTCTTATATTCCCTCTTCCTCATTCCCATTCTACTGAGGTCACTTGTCAGTGGGGCTATTGGTAAACATTGTGGTCATGAAAATAGCAGTAAATCCCTGTGGAGGGGAGGGCAAAACCTCAGAATACACCTTCCCATCCTGGGGCTCTTCTTTCTGTTCCCTTTGCACAGTTTCCTGAGCCTTGGAGGGCATGCTATAAATCACCTTTAGTGTTGAACTTTCAGTATCTGCTTTGATAGGTTTAAGTTTCCTCAGTGTCTACATCTCCCTGGAGGTGACTTTCAGGCTAACAGTGAGAGCAGCATTCATATTTAATCCATCACCTCTGAAATGTCTCCTGGTCCTGGCATATGTGATCAATATTACTGATTTTATGCTAGGGAGTTGACTTTATTTTCTTGTCATTCTGATGAGTCTTGGGTCTCTCAATATTTGCTGTAATCTGCGCAAAAGCAGATACTTTAGCTGAGAGTGGGAGTAGCTACATCAAGAGACAGACAGACATTTAGAAGACTTTTCCATATCCCCTCCTTTTAGCCAAAGATTCCTCAAGAGTCTATTAGCTTCCAAGCGATAGGCTTCTAACTTGATTCTTAGTGCCAGGTGTGACTACTTTACCACTGGATGGGCCTCATGTCCATTCAGAGAACAGTTGATTACCCCCATAAACCAGGATCCACTATATGCTGGTTGATGTTGTATTTTGCAGGATCCACCACTTGTCCAAACTCTTGCTGACCCTTATCCTCTAGTAGCTTTCATAGGGCTTTCTAGAACTGTGAGAGTTAGCTAGCAGGGAACTGTCTTCTATTTCAGTTCTAGTATGATCTCTCAATGCCCTGCACTCACCGCTTGCGTTGTCTTCAGCAATAGAATTCTGGTGGGTAACCAAGCAACGGTCAGCATTGTTTTGGTGGCATTATGGACCTTCCTGATCAACAGCTCAATGTCAGGTATAATCCAATTCTGGTGCAAGGATTTACCAGCAACAGCTCATGATTTTAGGGTAAGGTTTTTTCCACTCCCTGAAGGGTACTTCTACCCAAATTGCCCTCCTCACTTACTATTTCTCTTCTGAAGAGATTTATATTTTTTTAATTAGCTAACCAAGAGGAAGTTTACTATGATACTGATTTATGCTATCAATAGTTCTGTGTACCTGCCCTTTCCCCTCCCTTTCTTACCCAAGCCCCCCAGTTCTATCCAGCCCCTGAATCTTATACCTCCACTAGCTTATCCAGCATACCCTGCTCCAATTCATCCTTGCTTCTCCTCTCTTAAAGCCTCATTCTAGATTCCTGACCAGCACTAAATTGATGTTTATACAATTTACACACAAATCAAATTATACCACTGTTCATTGAGTTCTTTTTGTTGATTCTGTATAAAAATGGATACTTTCATTCAGCTGTCTACTGAGTTCTTTTGAATCTCTTCCATTTCATTCAGCTGTTTGTTAATGGCCTCATTAATTTTCTTGAATATGGTTATCATAATAGCATTTTGTAATTCTTTGTCTAAAGTTTCCTCTAAGTAGTTTTCCATGGAGGTTTCTCCTATGGGGGTATGCATTCTTGGTGGGGATATCTTGAATTGGTTTTTGTGTCATTTATTTAGCATTGGAGTTTTCTCACCTTGAGATAGTCCTTTTGTCTTTCTAAGAATGCAGCAACACTGCCCTTTGTGGAGCCCATGTGGAATGTCCTAGCCAGCCTTGATCCCTAGGTGTGATTGTAGGGATGGGGTCTATTCTCAGGCCTGGGCTAGGCATACTGAAGGCTGAACAGGCTCTTTGCTGTGTGTGCAGTCTTCATGTGGATCTATCCTGCGTAGTATTTCCAGCTTTCACATTCCTACTCAGGGATACTTAGTCCAGTAGACCAGGGAGTGGGATCAGTGTCAAATGGTGCCATTTGCAGATGATCCAGAATCTGAGGAAGCAGGAGGCCAAGATTTTACATGTCATGGGGAGGATGGTGAACGGGTGTAGGGGAGCCCTCAACTAGACCCTGGGTGGACTACTCAGTACCAAGGACTAGAGATTATCAGCTGCTCAAGTGCCCCTACCCAAGTTGGTTCAGAGAGGCTGACTTTTGTTAAGTCTTTTTATTATTTTGGGAAGGAATTTTAGATGTATCACTCATTTATTTCTTATGTAGGAAAAAAAGAGATAAAAGTCAATAAATGAAGAGGGGACAGAAAGAATGTAGGAGCCACAGAGTGGGTTTGTGTACTTTGGGGTGGTGTTCTCCAGACAAGAATTGACTGGTCCATTCATGTAAAACACGATCATCATGGACCTGAGCACATCATGATTTTGACCTGAATAATTAAATTTTAAAAAAAGAAAAAAATATAAGTCATCAAAAAAAAAACACGGAACATTATGTGTCATTAAAACTATCAGCTTTTGACATATCATTACTGGAAATTTTACCAGAGTCCTTGGCACACCTGTAATAAATACATTCTCCCCCACCCTTTCACATGTCAAAATACTTCAATTTAATTTTGGCATATAATTTCATGGAAAAAAACAACACTTATTTCTAAGTATGCCCCTGAAGCCATAAACATCATCTCTCAAGTAACTTTCCTTTTGAAAATTGACTCTAACATTGAACATATTTAGACTACTTCATTTGAAATGCTCAGAGAAGTTGTGTTGGCAATTATAATCAAAGCTGATGAAGGCTGTTTCCAAATAATAGGTTAGAAGGGCATCAGTTAAGAGGGATCCTTTCTGTTGCTTAAAGGAGGGCAAGAGAAGTTTTCATGAATGTCCTGCTCAAGGTTGTCTTTGCATGCTGGCCTGTGATAAAGTTGGTATTCTGTTAGACTTGGAAGCTAGCTGTTATTGCTTCTCATGCTACAATGCAGATGCTTTGGCACTCAGAACAATTAGCTTAAAAGTTCTCCATCTGTGATAGATGGCATCTGTCCTGACTTTGTGTGTGTGTGTGTGTGTGTGTGTGTGTGTGTGTGTGTGTGTGTGTGTGTACCACAGGTCATGCAGCCAAAGAGAAATGAGAGAGAACCGTCTGCTCCTTTAGTGATCTGTAACACCTGTGACATTTCAGTTTGGGCACAGTTGCCCCTTCTGCCCATGCTCTTTCCAGCCTCAGCACTCATATAGTAAGGATTTGATATGAATGAAAACCATGGAAATATAAAACAACTGCTTCAATAATCTTAATAAAAATAATGACACTGTCACTTTACACTTCATCTGTTGGCATTGCTCTTTAAAATATGAATTTCTCACAGCTTCATTTCCCCAAATGTCACTTTAATCTTTTTTCTTCTTCATGTTACCCAATATGGCAAACTTCATCACAGGATATATATATATATATATATATATATATATATATATATATATATATATATATATATATATGCCTTGTCAAGACCATTTCTACATTTCCTTTGTCAGTGGGAGGGCAAGGCATTTTCTTTGCAGCAAAAGTCTAATAATTAAAAAACCTGTAAAGTTCACTTTCTGAAATACACTCACATTTAGATGGGGGTGTTCTTAGTGATCTATGTTGTTGGTTTTCTCTATGTGTGTTTCCCTTGCCTGCTAGCTATCCCTCCCCTCAGCATGGCATTGCATCTTATTTTACCTAAGCCAATATGATATTTTGTGCAGATGTTCACACCTATTCATTATTTCTCCCATAAATATTAATTCTTTATATCAGTAGAGAAAGAACCCTGAGGGATTTGAGGTAATTATTTTTTTCCACTAATGGATCTCCTGCATTTATTTGTATAAAATATTTGGATAGCCAAGCTATTAGTCAAAATGAAAATCCCTGTTTGCCTTAATTTTAGGACTATAAATAGGATTTTTGCCAGAATTCCTTTGGAGCTAATTTTGTCTTAAAAATAAATACCAAGCAAAATGACTACAGAAAACACAAATGTAATAATAACATTAATAACAGCAGTAAACGTATGCATTGCTGCTTGGGGCAAAATAGAGGCTGATTTTTATAGCAATATTTGATTAACTGTTATTTTTCCCTTTCCCACTGGAAAAGAAAGAGGTGGTAAAAGAGGCAAGACATTTTGTTTCTCTAATGGTTGAATCTAAAATTGAAAATCCCAAGGTTTACTAAAGCATGTGACCAGGAACTGCTAGAGTGTTCACTCATTGTTTCTTACCATCTGCAAATATCCTTTCTTCTTCCTCAGCTGAGAGTCAGAGGTCATTGCTAATAATTGATGGCTGGGACCTGTGTGCATGTGTAGGTCTGATTATTTGTTTATGGATTGGTGCCTTGTTCCAGAATAGGACTTTAAAAGACGCACAAGATGCAATTAAAGGGTATAAATTAATTTTAAAAGAATCATGAATAATGAGAAATAAAACATATCATGGAGTTTGATTTATGATTGAATCATCAATTCAGTTGACATCATCACATATGAGCAGTGACCATTTCTGAAATCCCTGTGCAAGGAACTCTGGAAAAGAAACCTATACATTTCATTTTTTTTAACTTTTTTTTTTAACATTGAAGGTCTAATATTTAGAAAGAATTCTTTAAATTTAACCTGAAAATGATGAAATCAAGCTTAAGTTTAATCATGTAAAGAATGGAGAAAATACAAAGTAATGTAGATTTTTCTATGTCTTAAGCAGTATTATTCTTTGACAACCTAAGGCTCGTATTTTAATTAATTGAATGAGTGTTATTAAGTATATCAATGTAAGAGGTTGTAATAAAATTATTAATAGAATAGAAAACAAGAAAACCTTCAAAGGAATAAGTCAAATTAGGAAAAAGTCATAAAATATACACTCTAGGACTTGTAGGGACTCCCAAGTTCAGCTTTCTTTCTCTCACTCTTTCTCTGGTTTCATTTCATGCTCCTTTCTTCCTCATTCATTCCACCCCAGACACACCTAATTCTGTTCTTCATTGAGCCACACAGTTCTCATGGTCATTACACTGGCTATTTCCTTTGCAAAAACTATATTTTTCTAGATGAATTTATGACAAACTCTTTTATAGTTTTCAAGCTGTTGCTTGAATGTTGTCTTTATAATGAGACCTATTCTAGCAGCCTAAGTTAAGTTGACATTTGATCTGACTCTGATATCATCTTTTTTTCTGAATCACATTAAACTGGGGCTGGAGAGATGGCTCAGGTGCCATAAAACTACAAGGACCTAACTTCAGATGTCCTCTACTCATATAAAATGTTGGCTGTGGTTGGGAAAGCATGAAATCCTACCACTGGGAAGTTAGAGACAGGGGAACGCCAAGGTTTGCTGACAAGCTGGTCTAGCCTAATCAGTGAGCATTGGGTTCAGTGAGTGACTATCTAAAAAAGTCATGTGGGGTATAATTGATGGCCCAATGTTGACCTCTAACCTCCACATGCCTGTCACATCCACATACTTATGTGCATGCATACTCATGCATACCACACACACACACACACACACACACACACACACACACACTTACTCACATACACATACACACACATGCAAAAGAGAACCATGGCAGCCAACATAATGTGTTAAATATAAAATTCATATTTCTTTGTATATTTAAAAATGTCTCTTTATTTTCTCCCCCTAGATTTTGAGGTCTTACTTTATTGATGCACTCCAAATATAGAGACAGCTCTTAAATATTTACTATAAACTGGGCTGTGTACATTGAGGTTTTCAAAGGATGACATTTCTAGCTCAAATTCACGAGAGACACATTGAACATATCTTACTTTGCATCCCTTTCCTGAAATCTTTAAACTATTCCACAGGGTTAGGTTGTGGTGAGTACCTCAGGGGATGTATAAATACAAATAAGGTAAATTGGGTTTGCTAAGGAAGTGATAAAGATTTACCTCAAGAATGATTGACCTTGGAGAATGGGTGGCATTCCAAGTTTGTGAAAGAAAGGGGAATTCCATGAAGAAAGAGAGTAAAAAAAGGCTCAGAGACTTGCTGAGGATCTGTTTATGATCTGGTTTGATCAGAGTACAAAGAACATGGAAACTTACCAGTAAACAAGGCACAAATGATTGGACTCTGGGATGCTGTGAATGCTAGGCTGATAACTTAGCATTGAAAATTTAGTACTCACTGGGAATCCATTTGGCATTTTTGAGTAAGAGGTTACAGGAATAAACAGCCTATGGGAAGATCAATCTGTTGGAGTAAATAGAAAGAATACACATTGGAAATGGTGGGTGAAGAGCTACTTGAAATCTAGTATTGTTTCCCGAGAGACATACTGAGGGCTTCCTAGAGAATTGTATAACAGGGAGGAGATGGAAAAGAAGAGACAGTAGAGGTTTAATGAATATAATGGGGCTAGGGAGATGGTTCTGTAGTTAAAGGCACATGCTTACAAAGCCTGCTGGCCCCAGTTCAGTTCCCCAGTACCCACATAAAACCAGGTACACAAAGCAGTGAAGAAAGCACCTGGGCTTCATTTGTGGCAGCAAGGTACCTGGCACACCCATTCCCATTCATTGTCTCCAAGTAAACAAATAACAAATATTAAATAAGAAGATTCATGAATATAAAATAGGCAACTACTATACAGGTCAATACTGAAATATAGTGAGCAATGTTTGGAGCTGAAACCTCAGAACCCTTTAGAAACTCAGATGGCACTGGCTCAGGAGGATCCATGTCCTGTTTCGAGATTCTATATTTATACTACTGAGAGGCTCAAGGGAGCAGATAATCACCCTCCATTTCATCTGGAGCACAATAGTCTTTCTAGATGTCCTTCCATAGATTTTTTATCCAATCCATAATATACATGACATGTATGTATGTATGTATGCATGTATGTATGTATAATGTGTGTATATGCATGTATGTATATATGTGTGTATATGATATGGGTCAGGTGTATAATAACAAATTTTGCATATTTTATAAACAATGGTTGCTTTCTCATATGTTGGGAAATGTTTCCAGGGGTAGGTTTTGTTTGTACTATTTTTCCTTAATCAGTTGTATTTGAACATGACCATGACCGTCAATGGCATTTATTTCTCAGGAATATTAACTCCTAAGGAATACTAACTCGACCGTAGTATCCCTCCTCCAATGCTGCTTGTCATTACCTTGTTCCACCTCAACTAGGCCAGAACACGTCTACAAAAATGCCTTAATTGCCATTACTACGGTGGGAACTGAATTAATCTACAGCCGATGAACAAGGATAATGAAATCATTTTCTTTGCTCTCAATGGTCTGTGTGGCATCATTTCTTCTGATACACTTCAGTGTCTGACCTTTTAAACTGACAGGATGTTCACTGCTGAGGCTTTTTAAAGACATCTATCTCTCCACAGAAAACTGGAAGCCAGACATCCAAGACCGACTTATATTTGTCTGTGAATCAAGCTGTCATTTTTGTTCTGCCGGAGTCTGTTATCACGTCTGGACAAGTAATTATTCTCTAGGTTAGGTTCTTACAACCTTGAATTTTTTTCAGGAAAGTCCTTGAGACTGAAAGCAGTCAGTGTCTTACAGGCACAGTGCTTGCATATTAGTGAGATCTAGAGACTTGGCAGCTATTGTTACCATTAAGCATTTAGACTATGAAGCCCATAGTTCCTTTAACGTAGCCTCCATCTGTTCCCTCGATTTATTAAAATCACAATTTAGTTCTTCTATGCATTTAGGCAACTTGCAGCACATTCCCTAAAGAGCTAGGGTAAGCTGGGGTGTGGAGGCCTGAGGGAGCTAGAACAGTCCACATTTCTTTACATTCCCTGCATGTCCTGGTTGGATTCGTGAGATAGGAAAGAAATAGCTTACAATTTTCTTCTTTCACTGCTGGAAAGAAGGGAACACGAACAAGTCAAGGCCACAACACAGGTGACTTTGGTGGCCAAGGACAGAAAAGAAAACACACTTCAGTACCCGGAGCACACATTCTAACCCGGAATGATACCATTCATCTCAGTTGCTAAGCATCCAAATCACCTCAGAATTCAATAGTTCCCAAGGAAAACCTTAGGTCAGATTTCAGGGGAAAGAACTCCTCAGTGAGATATTTAATAATGCATAAAGAGACCGACACCTCCTACGGAATTCTGTTTGAAATAGAGAAGTTCTAGAATAAAATTCTCATTACTTACTTTTCTGCTTGGAAGAGACATCATTTGCAAGAAGTTGGATGGTGACTCAGACACAGGTGTTATGTAGTGAATTTAAGTTTGGAAGTTTGATAACAAAAAAACGATCTCAGTGTTGAAAGGACTTTCTTTTGTCATTCTCATTTATGACTGGAAGTGACAATCAGGGGCAGAGCCTCACTCTACCCTCCTGCTGCCCACCCATAATCACACTCCTGAGGTGTTCATAGCCAGCAGGGGCTGGAACATTAACTGCACTTTTAATTGGTAAGTGACCATTAATAGTATTAAAGTCATAGCTCAACACCCAAAACAAAGTTGGAAGGAACAGAAAGAAGAGAGATCAGATCTGTCAACATCTGCTGAAAAAGGGAGGAGGAAGTCAGCTTTCCTCTCCAAAGCTTGACATCAGGCAAAGGGACAGGGAGGCCCAAGTACACAGTCTCCTCTCCCAGTGTTATGTGGCCCTAACCACTCTCCTTCTCTTTGATTTCTGGATCCATTGGAGCCACATCCTCTTCTATCTATGCGGTCCAAAGGAAAGAATTTTTAAAATATTAAAATACATTAATGATACAAAATAATGACTTTCATCATGATTTTTTTCATATTGTGTTATTAGGTAGAACACTATTAAAATAAGCTTATAATGATATAATTTTTTTCTATGAAATGTTAGAAAGACAGTACCTTGAGGAAATTAGATGGTTCCAAAGAATTGTACTTTCTTAACTAAAATATAGTTCTCTCTGAAGCTTATAAATCTAAAATAGATATGTGTTTTGTGTGGGGATATCCTCACCTGAAGGTTTTGGAATAAGATGAGGTAAGAGGAGAGTACTCTTCCAAACATGAACATATCGGGTTGGAGCGATGGCTCAGCAGTTAAGGCACTTGCCTCCAGTGCCTAAGGCCTGGGTTCCGTTCCCCAGTACCCACGTAAGCCAGACACACAAGGTGGTGGCCCTGATTCTCTCTGTCTTTCTCTCTCTTTCTCCTTGAAAATGAATAAATAAATTTAAAAAACATGAACATAAAATATGATGCTATTATGTGTGTCCTAATAAATACTCATGACAGCAGCATGTAACGGTATCAGTGTGAAATGATCATATGCTTATCAACTCTTCCTGCTCCCCAAGGCTGTGCCACTTCCGGCACATTTATAGGATGACAGACTTGTTTTGTCTTAGAAATCTTCTTTCTCATAGCTTTTCACTTTGGAATACAGCAGACAAATTGCCCTATGGCTTCTTCTATACTGAATATATAGTAAATATATATTTGAATATATAGTTCAGAGAATATTAAGATTTGGGCATTTGTTGGAAAAACAAAAACAACGGTTGACTTTTTAATGTGGAAAGAGTTGCATTATTGCTCGTGGGAAATTATTGTCTACCAATTCATGAACTGTTATCTAACCAAAACAAATAGGAAATTACAAGAACAAAATTTTTATACCAGGTGATTTAAACAGTTTGACGGCAGTAACAATGTGGGAAAAAAGAGAACATATTTAGCTTTATTTTTTGGTTTAATTTTCCTGATACCAAGAAATAAATGTTTCTTTTTAATCTTCTTGTTCTGTAAGCTTTGGATTAAAGGCTTTCTAAATATTGGATTTCAAGGCCTTAATTATGCAGAAAGAAAAGTCAATTTCTTTAGGAAACTCTTTTAGGAATTCATATCTCACCAAACAAAGGAAATAGGGAGACTTGTTGAAGTGAGCAGAATGCCATCTTTCAACATGGCAGTGTGCATTGCCAGACGGGGACTCGTTTCTATCACAGCACTGAGGGCTTTTCCTCATGTGTTACTTGGCTCAGTGCTTGAAAAATAACATGGTATTTAGAGGCTGGGAGATGGCTCTGTCACTAAAGTGCCGCTTTCTTCACAAGCATGAGGACCAGAATTAAATCCCCAGAACTCAGGTTAAGTAAAATCTTTAAAAAGCCAGGTGTGATGCCATATGCTCATAACCCCAGTGCTGGGGAGGTGCAGACAGGTAGATCCCTGGGGCTCCTGACCAGCCAGGCTAGTCTATTGTCAGGTTCCAGGCACCTGAGGGACACCACCAGAGGCTTCCTTGGGCCTTCATATGCACATTCACACATGTGTGCACACCCCCTCTTACACATGTTTGTCTGTACACACACACACACACACACACACACATTTTTTCATTCAGGAACACAGAGCGTTAGATGATCACTACGGTTTGTCTTATGCAATCCTCAGGAAAATGTCCCAGCTATCTAGCTAGCCTTGGGATCAATTCTAGGGTGTGTGGCGTTTCTGGGTGAGGTCGCTGTTGATGGATAAGACCCATGAAATGCTAAGTACTGGTTGGCATTGCAGTATATACTATGAGACTGTGAAATAAGTGTAAGGACAGATTTGCCTAATAGGCACCTTCACATAGTACTTTTGCAGTTTCCACAGCTGTTTGCAGAGAACTAGAGGCAGAGAGTAAATATTATTCCAAGGTCATTATGCTTGAGGTTTGTGCTAGGTCTTGGTGCTATGTCCTGAGAAGGGGGGCAATGAGGAATTGGGGATAACAACTCATTGTTGGCCCACTAAACAATGTAACTCATTATGGACAATAAAAATAAAAAAAATAAATACAAGAAACTTTTTCTCTGAATTATGAAACTGTGTAGGATGCAGTTGTTTTCAGACATAGACATTATATATCCACTCCGTTCCACACAGTGTGCTTGCAGTGAAGTTTGAGCTGAATATCCTTGAACGGTGTGTCACTTGAGCAGTCTGGATTCTTCGAAGAAGTCTTTGAAAATACGTCACCGAGTTCTCCTTAAAGCTGCTCTGCTTAAAGTGGCGATTACCTAAGCCTATTGTGTAACCATTGCCCTTGGTTTGAGGAAGGACATGTCTGTGTTTGCTCTTGATCATGCCATCTGCCCACAGAAGGAGAATTTCCAGGCCAGTAATTCTGCTTTGCAACCTCCACATTTTTGCCATCCCCATATGTAGCAGACAAAGAGCAATTGCTTAATAAAACACAGGCGGCCTTCTGCAACTGTGGCCTATGCATTGAGGTCTGAAGCTCCTCTAGGTGCTGTCTTTCTAGAAGCTGACATTGGAGCTGCCTAACCCAGAGGCAGCAGCTGGGCAAGTCTGGCGGAAGGACAATGACTGAACCAGCCTGCGTGGGCATTGCAATAGTGCCACACCAGCAACTGGTGCACAGAGGCCCTTCTGTTAGCTCTGCCCACTGTACCCAAGTACTTCTGAAGCAAGCTGAAAGGTTCTGCACAATGCTGGCCTGAAAATAGAAACCCTTAAGAATGGGACTTAAGCCCTCTCCAAAATAAATAGCTCCACTCCAACCAAGTCAGAGGAAGTTAGTCAACATCTTTCCCTGCCTGATACCAGGGGATTTCTAGTGAGTCATAATTCAATCCTTCATTAGAGGAAAGGAAAAATTGTAAATTAAAAACCTATCTCATCCAAGCCATTCCCAGCAGCAATAACAGAACTCTCTGCTGGCTAAACAAGGGGCCGCCAGACGGCTATCAGAGCTTCTCTGTTTGCTATCAGTTTAGACCACAATTAATTTAAAATTTCTATTTCCAAAGTAAAGTGGGGGAATACAATAATCCCAATTTACTTTTTTAATAAAAAGCTTAGACTGAAAGTGTCCACTGGGAATGCTCAGGCTGGGCCAAGGTAATTCACATCATGAGGAGAGGCTCCCGTTTAAAATGCACAGTCACGGGGCAGCCTGTCTCTTTCCAGAGTGCTCCATCTGGGCTGAGGCAGATTCTTTTATCTTTTTTTTTTTTCCCTAGCTTTTTTTTTTTTGGTTTTGTTTTGTGTTTTTTTTTTAACACAGTAAAGTTGGACTTGCAAACACTCACTGTAATTGCCTTTAAAAAGAAAAAGCAATGCTAAAGAATCAGAAGTCTCTTTTAAAGAATGCTCTTCAAAGGCTGTAGGGAACAGAGGAATCAAGGAGGAGATACTAAAACAAAACAAACAAAAAAACCCATCAAACATACAGCATCCAGCCTGGCGCTGGATTCTTCCTCTTTGAGAAGTGGGTCGATCTGAGGGGTGGGTGGATCTGGGGGTGCAAAGAGATGGGGACAGGAATCTGCAACATGTGAGGCTTTGGTCACTAAGGCCACAGGGGGCCAGCTGTGGGTATGGTACCATGCAATAAGGTTTGTATTTTGTCTGGGATTCTACTGTCTGGTCTAACTAATGAGAGCAAAATAGAGCCTTTTCTGTGCATTGCCACACTACCCAGGGTCATTCCTGAACCTGGAGGAACAACATGGAGACAGTGTTAAAGAAGAGGTTGCTCACTGGCAGTCCCTAAATGTAATTATAGACTCATTCCTTGAGTCTTCTACAAACGGTGGTCTCTATGACAATGCATAGGTCTGTTTCTGCTTCCTTCTTTCTGCCTTCCTCAGTCTCTTAAACTCTGTCCTAAGGGTGACCATGTCTCCATGCTTCTGAGGGGAACCATCTGTGGCCTCTTTTCAAAATGCACACTCCATTCTTCAATCATTCCTGTAACAATAAGATATACATAGCAATCAAATTAATTTTTGTTTTCCTCTCTTTTGAAAAATCTATGCTTACATTAAAAAAATGTCTGCCAGAAATCCTCACCAGAATGTCCTAAAAACATCTGAAATTAAGCATTATATTTAATAGTGAACTCACACTTTCTGGCCTTTCTCCAGAGCATATTTATTTTCCTTCATCATTTTTCCTACTAGTTTTCATAGGATCATCTGCTATGGCCTGAATTGTATTCCTCTGAATTTTCTTTGTGAAGCCCTAATTTATGATGGTACTCAAGGTGGAGCCTTTGGACTAGATGAAACTGGATGAGGACATGAAGGGGAGATTTTCATGATGGATCTACAGGAGCCATGAAAGTGTGTGTTCTTTCCCCTGAATGGATACTGTCAAGGTCATGGGAGTGTAAGTTAAACCAGAAGCTGCCTCCAAGGATAGAGTATCAATCAGGGTGAAACCCACCTTATTGGCATCTGGATCTTGAACTTTTCAGACTTTAACATTTTAAGAGATAAATTTATGTTGTTTAAGCCATGCAGTTTGGTGATTGGATAGGACAGCCCTAGCTCACACCCAGCTCTGTCTATCCATTCCACCCAAGAGAAAGATCGAAATCCTGACCTTTCCTCTCATGTGGTTTTCATTTTTGTTATCACACTCTAAATTCTCATGACTCCACTCTCTGATTCTTAAATAAGAACCACCACATTCTCTCAATTCTCTTGGTGCTGATGCACAGATCTTTGCAACATGCCTACTGGAACATGCCATGCACTGGTTTAAAATTCTTCAGCATCTCATCAACAACTTTAGGCAATAATGAGAATAATTCAGTATTTAAACAAAAAAAGATTTTGTTCTCAACCACCACTTTTGCCATTCCAGCTCATGCACACCATCCTGTAAAAGCAGATTCCTTGTGCTTTCCCAAACAGTGTATTCTTTCACATTGTGTTCGCCATGTTCTTTTCTCCATTAGGAATGGTCTCCTTCCCCACATTTCTGTTTATCTTTCAAACTGCAGTTCAAATGTCAACATCTATGTAAATCACTTCTGTCTCTGTTATAATTGTTCACTTCATAAAATTCTCAATTCAAAAAGCATTACCCATCAATATTTAAAATATCATATATATGCATACACACATACGCCACGCACACACACACATATATATATATATATATATATATATATATATATATATATATATATATATGCATATGTTTTAATTTTTCATTGTTGGGGACTAATTCAGGACCTTGCACGTGTCAGGAAAGCACTATACCATAGAGTTAAATCCCCAGCCCAATTTAAATGCATTTTTATTAAATGATAACCATAAATTACTTTATGTAATTATTTTTTTCATTTAGACTGGATCTCAAATAGTTGAGAAGGCTGGCCTCAACCTTGCTAAATAGCTGAGGATTACCTTGAGCATTTAATTCTCCTGCCTTTATGCCCTGAGTGCTGGAATTATAAGAGTATACCACACTATAGCTGATTTATGTGGTGCTGGGGATCAAACCTAGGGTCTCAGGCATGCTTGGCAAACACTGTACTAACCAGATGAGATCTATCTCTAGCTCTATAATTATAAAAGTTTAAAACGTGCAATTTATTGTGATTTTTTAAAATTTATTGAGGTTCATAGGTTTTATAGGATAGAATATATATATATGATAGAATATATATGAATATATATACATAGCTTATATTATTTGTTTACTATTCCATTTAATGGAGTAAATATTTCTAAATAATTGTTTGAACAGAACACTAGTACATTTATTCCCCAAATATAGTCACAAATTAAGAATATGGTTCCCCACATGATATTGAGCTTGCCAGTGCTTCACCATCAATGGAGAAAGGACATCTTAGACCCAGACCTCCTAGAGTAGCTAATGGAAACTAACAGTAGTCAGGTTCATCACAAGTGTGATCACTGGTAAGTTGAAAATTCCACAGAAAGTAACCTTCCACCCCTGATCATGCAAGCAATCCTAATTTAACTCAATGATTTAAGAAAGTATGTTGTGTTTGTATTTTTCAGGATATAGTGAGTGAGCTGTGGCCCATATAACCCTACCACCCAACAGCGGGCAAGAAGCTGAGATCATGGCAAGAGTTGAGCCACCACAGTCATATTGTGGAGGATCCATATGGAACCCTGCAGAGAAGGACGGGATGAACAAGGGACCCATACCCACAGCCATTCAACCAACTCAGGATAAGCCAAATGTGTTTGTGTTTTTCAGGATACAACGAGAGAGCTGTGGCCCATCTAACCCTACCAACCCACCGTAGGCTGATGGCTGAGATCCTGGCAAGAGAGGAGCCACCACAGTCATATCGTGGAGGATCCGTAGGGAACCCAGCAGACAATGACAGATGAACAAGGGACCTATAACCACAGCCATTCAATCAACATAGGATAGGCCAATGAGACAGAAACCAAGGATTTTCGACACAAGGACCTCTAAGCTCACAACATTAAAGCAGCCTTATTACTCACCCACCACGACTCAG
>PVHP010019879.1:0-31313 GCA_004024765.1 Zapus hudsonius
GGGGGAGGGTTCGGCTCTCCACTCCTCTGCGGAGCAGAAAGCTATTGGGGAATCCTGTCTGTGCTTGCTCTGGAGTTGGGGGGGGAAGGAAGGGCCCGGGCTCAGGTCCGGCTCGTGTCCAAAGTTTGGTTCCCAGCTGGAAAATCAAACCTTTACGCAGAGAGTCTGTTGACACTGTTACTCGTCCACCATCTTGCTCTGCCCCAAGAAAAAACTGTGCCAGGTCTTGCAGACTCAAAATAAACTGTTTCACTTTTGCTGCTTGGAGTCTCTCAGTCTCTTTTTTTAAGAGAGGTGGATATTTCCAACACACCCAGGATCTATAAAGTTCCTGGCTTTCATGATATATGATTGCTGCATGATGTCACCAGTGGAGGGGGCAGTATGATAGGTATGTTTACCTATGTTATTTTTGCAGTTTCTTGTGAGTCTATAGTTATTTATACTTTAAGTTAAAAAAATAATACCTTAAGTTAAAATAATAATACTACTGTGTGATTTCTTCATACAGTAAAGTTCATATTTGACAAAATAATTAACATCAAAATTCTAGCCCCAGTTTCATGGTATTAGAAGTTAAATGAGTCAGTAAAATGAATGAAAAGAACTCAGTTATATTGATTTCCATAATGATGTTTTTATATGAAAACTAGATTTTGAAGAGATGTAAGATATAAAAGATTTTGAGCAAATGTATAATAAATGATGAAATTTTCTTAAGACATTTACTAAGTGGTTTTGTTACTTTTCTTATCATCAGAACAAAATACTTAACAGAAACAACTTAGGGGGAGGAAGGTTTATTTAGTTCACAGTTTTATGACAAGGAAGGAAGAATAATATGGTATTTGAGAGTGGCTCCTGACCCTGACTCACATTTCAGCAACCAACCAGGATGCAGATGCCAAGAGAATACTAGAGGGCTATAATTCATATACCTTGCCCCAAGAGACCTACATCTGCCAGCCAAGCCCCATATCCAAAAAGGTTCTAGAAAATATGGACCAACTGTTCATGTACATAAGCCTGTTGGATCCATTTCACATTCAAACCATGACACTAAGTCGTGCTTTTTTTTTCTGTCTTGGGCTGGCATACTACAAAATATTGAGTTGGAGAAAAAAGATTTTAAAAAGGAAATTCAATGTTAAATTATTCCCCAATCATGATACTTTTTTTCCTCTTCATTTACACAAGTATTTAATTTTCTGGCTACTTTTGTGTCCCAGCAATGATGATGATACAGTGACTTTGTAGCACTTTTCTTAAACATAAGAGTTAAAAGTAGATGGTGGTGTCAAATAACATTAAAAAGTCAACAGAGCAAATCAGCCCTTAAGCATAGACCTTATTTATATGCCGTATGTCAGCTGGGAAGAGATTTTATGACAGAATCTTAGAGCTTTAAAGATGAAGTCTGTAATATAAACATCCTAGCAGCATTAACTAACAGCACAATGCGAGAATGGTGCATACCTCCATTTATTATGTTGGTCTCTTCTGCATGAAAGACATTTCAGTACTCAGGGTAACAATTTCTTACTTTTGAACTTTTAAACAAGATAAAAAGCCATGTGTGAAAATGGAATATAGTCCAAAGAGTAACTGACATATATAAATCCATATTTCTAGCACCTAACAAAATAGCTGAGATTCAGTATGTATTCAACAAGCTTTTGTTGAATAAAGGTGAAGCAAGGAAGGGGCTGGGGATATAGCTGGGTTGTTAAAATACTTGACTGGCATGTTCAGGCCCTGGGTTCAATCCCTAGTGCCACAAGATAAGAAGGTAAAAATAGAAGCATCCAAAGAACATCTAACATTTACTGAACACTTATTAGTCACAACATGCTAAGCAGCACATTAAATGCTTTTCAGATATTTTCTGATGTAGTTTTTACTGCAACCTGAATAGACAAGGACTGTGTATTTCATTTTACAGTTAAGAAAACTAAGCTTTTAGAAGTTGGCGGACGTTGCTCAAGGTTACTTAGCTGGTAATACATTTTAGGTACATTACAACTTCTTTCTAATTCTTTTTTTTTTCTCCTTTCTTCCTCCTCTAACATTCTACAGCTATACTCAACATTTCTCTTGAAATGAAATTCTTGGTGTAAATGTTGGAGAGAAGTAACTTGATCCTGGTCATTCTTTGAGGTCATTGCTTCCTAGGGAGAAACCACTTTTAGAGCAAGTATTTGATGGAGTGACCAAGGGCAGATCAAGTTGTCTGATTCAGGGCTTCAGTATGTCTCTGTGGCAGCCTGTGTGTGTTGAATGACATGTAATGGCTGGTTCAAAGAGCTGTTCTGTTCACTCTAATATAAATGGCAATGCTCTATACTACTTTAGCTATAGGATATATATATATATATATATATATATACATATATATGGGTTTAAAACTTCTTTTTCAATATACAAATATAAAGTAATCATAATATAATTTTAAACAGACTCATAAACGTATTGCTAATGTCTAAATTTTTTTCAAATTTGACTCTTAGCCCCCCCCCCAATGATGCAAGCTAGTGCTAGAATCATGACCATCATGGTTTAGCAGTTTTATAATATACATTACATACCAAGTAGGCTGCAGGAGCTTTCTCTGTGGCATTTGGAAACACATTAAAAATATGCTGCTTGACTTTACATCCCCTTCACACCCTCTGCATTTCCCTTTTGCAGAGCACAGAGGGAGGTGAAGTGGGAAGATAACCACCCCAAAGAAGGGAACATAGAATTGTACATCTACAGAAAAACAATGCATAAAACCAAATCTATTGTTCCTAAATCAGGTTCCAGTTTCCATGCCTGCCTTCATGTGTCTCATTTTATTTTTGTTTAACAATGCTTTTCCATCTAGAAGAATTCCTGTATTGATCGCTATCTATGCCATTCCATGTAAGGCATGACCTCCAAGTTATTTCAGTATCATGTGCAATGATTTACATTTTCCTTCTCTGTATTCATCCAATTGTCTGATAACCTTTCCCAGTTTTCCATTCCTTGATCCTTTTCTGAATCCCAGGTCTTAGCTTGTTTTCAGTCCCAATGCATTGCTTAAGTAACTCTAGGTATTTTACTTAGAAAATCTCTCCACAATTTTACCTAATTAAAATTTGAGCTCCACATTTCTTTTTGAGATTTCCATTTGGCACAGCATTCCATTGGTTCCTTTATTGTCTGATTACTGAGTCAAATTGGCCAGGCTTTTGCTCCCTGACTTTGGTCTTCAGATATATAGGGATGAAATTGCTTGAAGCAGTGAGTTAGGGCAAATGGGAGGACCACTGACATTGAGTCACTAGGTCTGGGCTGAAGGCTCAACTCTGCCAATTAATCCTTAGAACCTCATCTGTAAAATGGAAATGATGCTATTACTAGCTCTGCCAAGGGATAAAATAAGACAACATACATAAACAGACTGGACTGTAAATGTCTCCAACTAGAGATATTTTTATTCTTCATGGAGCTATTATTCCATAAAATAGTATCTTTTTTTTCAGATAACACAAGGCCAGAACAAAATAATGAAAAAGGTTCAATTAAGCATAATAAATCTAAACTTTATTATATCCAATTCTTTAAGAGGGTCTCATTATCCTCCTGGTAAAGATATCCTGACACTTTTGGCATTAAGAATGCAGGCTGTGTCTGTTTCTCATAGCTGTGGAATATGTTTCCCATTGTATGAAAGAAAGTTGTGGGGGAAGAAACAACATGAAAACTTATTTGCAATATTAAGTTACAATAGAATTAAAATAAATTGTACACTTTAGGATGCAGAAATTACAATTTAACCTTACCATATAAGGATAGAACGTTATCTAAATCATTCACTTAACTAGGTGTGTATAAATTGCATAACTAGGTGTGCATAAATGCTTTTAGCAACCAGTATTTGCTATTTCAAAAAGCAATTCATTTCATTGGCAGAAGTCTTTGAGCAAACTTTCATATAATATGCACCTATTAATTCCCATAACTTCCTGAAAACTCTTTGATGTTTCTCAGAAAACTTCTGGGTTATATAGTTTTCTAGAGTGAAAATTCCTGATCCTTCAACTGTTTCTTCATATGACATGGTTTTCCATGCAATTTAATATTTTAGTTGGATTAATTTGCCAAGAACTTCTACAGACCTAAACATCCAGGGATGGACATAATATTTTCTGGCCTATACTTAGAATATCAAGCTAGATAGTGCATTGTCCTGGTTCACTTTCCTTGGGAACATTGGTGCTTTAGCTCTACTGCAGTCTTCACATTCTCTAATAGGAGACAAAAAGTGTTCATGTGTATGTTGCAAAGTGCCATGACCTAACTCAGTTTCAATATGACCCCTGAGGGTATTGATATAAATGACTGAAAACTTTTATGTGTCTGTTCAATATAACTGAAACTATGGAGCTCTGAAAATATTCAATATACCATATTCATAAAAATGTAGAATACTAGATGCCAAACCCTTATTATTTTAAAAAGTTTGTTTGTTTTTAAAGCAGGGTATCACTCTAGTCCAGAATGACCTGCAACTAATTCTATAGTCCCAGGCTGGCCTGTCACTTATAGTGATCCTTCTACCTCAGCCCATAAGTACTGGGACTAAAGGGGTGTGGCACCATGCCTGGCTTTGTTTTAAAACTTTTATTTGTCCTCTGTCCTAGGCATGTCATGCATTCTATGCCTACAGCAGCTTTATGAGATAAGGTGGTTAAACCTATGTTACATATGAGAATAATGAGGCACAAGGTGGTTTACTAATCTGTCCAGTGTCATCTATCCAGTAGTGTATCTGAACCCAGACAATCTGACTCCTAACTTTACACAGCTTCATCTTCTTGGATAGTATATGGTTGGAAATAATTATGTTAACCAATTAATTTTTCCCATAGGAAGGAATATAAATCAGACCACATCCGAAAGTTCCTTTTTCTCAGATATCCAGCATCATTCTATGAAACAGTGGTATCTCAGGGCGATAGAGTTGAGGAGAGTTTCCATGTATAATTTCATATGTTTACTATATTTTCTTAGCTTTGCCACATTGGGCATGCTATATACTGATTCAAACGGACATGACAGGTTTTCATGAACTAGTGTACAGAGGAATAATTTATAGACATTGGATGCATTATGTATGCTATAGGTACACAGATTATTCATAAATTTGACATGCTTAAAATGATATTTAAAACAGTTGCCTCTCCATTTATATTTACTTTAAAAAGTGTTTTAAAATGTGGCTTTTGGAAGTAGGAACACACACAACAGTAATAAATTAAAAAGTTTTAGAATGTTTCATAAGTGGACCAAATGTGAAGGCAATGGCAAAGGATGGGATATGGGAAAAAATTAAATCTTTTAATGGTACTTTGTAGAGCTCTGAAGCAGAAATTCAGTTAAGTTCAATCATCCATGATGCTCACAGAAGCATAGAGGAGAAATTTACATTAGTTATATTTGGTCAGTCCCACATATACTTAAAATAACCACAGCAGAAGTCCTAGCCAGAACAATCAGGCAAGAGAAAGAAATAAAGAGAGTTCAAACTGGAAAGGAAAAAATAAAATTGTAACTCTTTACAGATAACATAATTTTACATATATAAAACTCCAAAGATTTCACCAAAAAAAAAACTGTTAGAGCTAATAAACACATGCAGGGAAATTGCAGACTATAAAATCAGTCATGTCACTACATTTAAATAGCAAATTCTCTGAAAAAGAAATAAAGAAACCAATTTCCTGTCAAATAGCCACCCAAATATTAAAATATTTAGGAATAAATTTAATCAAAGAGGTGAAAGATATCTATAATGAAGGTTATAAAATATTTATTAAGCTAGACTGTATGGCACATATCTGTAATCCAAACACTCCAGAAGCAAAGACAGGATTTTGAGTTCAAGGCCAGCCTGAGCTGCATAACAAGAACTTGTCTTAAAATACTAAAGGTATTTAAAGGCTTTGCCTGCTGGGGACTAAGTAAGAAGCTCAATGAAAAATACCTGTGGCTATGGGACCATTTACATACAAAGGAAAGAAAGAAAAAAGAGAGAGAGAGAGAGAGAAGAAATGAAATGGGCTGGAGAAATGACTCAGCAGTTAAGGCACTTGCCTGCAAAACCTAGTGAACTGGTCTCAATTTCCCAGTGCCCTCTTAAAGCCAGATGTACAAAGTGTGCATATATCTGGAATTTGTGTGCATATATCTGGAATTTGTTTGTAGTAGCTAGAGGCCCTGGTGTGCTCATTCTCATTCTCTCTCTCCCTTTCTCTCCCTTTCTCTCCCTTTCTCTCTCTCTCTCTTTCTCTCTCTTTCCACTTACAAATAAATGAAATATTTTTTGAAAAGAAAGAAAGACAAAAGACTGGTATGGTACCAATAGGATGTGGGAACTCTTGCTGTTGGTGGGAATGTAAATTAATATTGCCATTGTAAAACACATTATGGAAGGTCATAAAAAACAAATAAACAAAAATAGTATGACCAAGTTGTATATATGTGTATATATATATGATGAATATACAAAGAGATGAAATCCATATGTTAAAGAGACATTTGCATTTTCATGTACATTTCAGCACTGTTTATAACTGAGAAATAGAAATAACCAAAGCATCCATTAATTAATTGTTAGGCACTGCTAGTTGGCACTGCTTAATGTGACACGGAGGTCAAAAGGTTAACAATGTTTGTGCAGGTTTGAAACCCCGTGGTAATCCCGTAGGAGTTTCCCAACACCATCATCAACCCTGACTCCCAATCCTCATGAGCAAGCCACAGGAACCCAGCGTTCCCACCTCAGCATGACTGGCAATGAGTGTTAGACCCAAGTAACAAATTTCCCTGTACCCATCCCCATGGACCTTGGCTAGAATCATGCATTTCCTGCCACTCAGCCCCCCCCCCAATTATACAAATTAGGTATTCACAGGTTGTCTGTACTCATCTATCCCCTTGCATACTGCCAACTCACCACCCTGACTGACCTTGCCCTCCCCTGCTCCTCATCCTCCTGGTTTCTTTTCTCTATAAATATAAGCTCTCCCCATTCAATAAATGACACATGGATACACTATACACATCTGCTCGCCTCTGTGTACTCCACTGGCCACACCCTGTGTCCACGCCCAGCTCTGTAGAACCACCCTGAGACAGCCAGCACAGCAGCAGGTGGCTGACAATGCTTCCGGAGGTGAAACGACAATTAATGTATAAGAAAAATGTGGCACATACATGCAGTGGAATTATATTCAGTCATAAAGATGTAATCCTGTTATTTTCAAGAAAGTGCTTTTAACTGCTGAGCCATCTTCCCAGTCAACTAATCCTGTTATTTGCAACAAAATTGGTCATTATATATGTGAACTAAGCCTGGCCTAGAATGACAAGTACTGCATGATCTCACCAATTTGTGGAGTATATAAAAAAGTTGATCTCAAAGAAGTTGAGAGCAGAATGGTGGTTAAACAATCTGGGGAGAGTAAAGTGGGGAGAGGAACCAAGAAGGGTTGATTAATATGTGCAAAGTTATAGTTAGATAGTACTAATGTAATGTACTTTAAAAAATAAAACTAATATAAAGGATTTTGAATGTTTTACTATAAATGATCAATGTCTGAAGAAACATATTTAACCCGATTTGAACATAATACAATGGATACCTATATCAGAGTGTGGTTATTTTAATGCATAAATATGTAAAATTCTATATATTAAGAAATAATAATCACAACAATTATATAAAACCTTTTTGACAGAAATTCTTTAAATTAACATTGTGTTTTAATGGGACAACCAATATGAATACATTCAAAATCCTTTATTTTTGTTTTATTTTTGAAATTACAGTACATTGTTACTATCTATACTATAGTTAGATAGGAGAAATTCCTTTCTAACTATAATGTTGCATATATTGATCAACTCTTCTCTATTCCTCTCTGTTGTGTAAGCTTTTCCTGGTCAGGTGATCAAATGTCTGTTCACCCCAGATAGGGGACTACTGTAAACAGCTTCACATTGCTGAGATGAACATTCAAATCAGGCACAGTATATTGGGGGAAGGGGTTTATTTCAAGCTTATAGATCCAGGAGAAGTTTCATCAGTGGTGGAAGAAGCTGCTTGCATACATCCAAGGAGAGGAAAACAACCAAAACAGTCTCATAAAACCAAAAGCAGCAAGCAGGAATGGGCAGCAAGCATGAAGGACCCCAACAGAGCTCAGACCTGTCTGCATACCTTTGGGCTGGAATTCAGATCCATCACCAGTGGACACCTTAGGAAGGGCTGAACTTCAGGATCCACCCCTAATGACACTTCCTTCACCCAAATGGCTGGAGACCTGAGTTATAAGCTTTAATAAAACACCTGAGTCTATGGGGGACATACCTTTAAACAACCACAGGGACCAATGAAAGACCGAGAAATGATTACACCCAAGTGTAGCATGGTGAACTAATGAGTTTAACTTGGGGATACCTACAAGAGCATGAGCAATTTATGGGAAGCTAAACCACTTTAGAAAATGCCTACCATAGCAAACATCAACTGTTTCTATATCCTCAGGGAGGGCGGGGCCTCATGCTTCCAGTGCGCTGGCTTATGAGCATCTATCTCACTCCATGTCATAAGGGTCTGATAAGGATAATCCCATCTGCTTTCTGTTCAAGAGGATAACAGCCATGGACATGTACAGAGTAAAGGAGTCTATCTTTAGTTCACTTTTAAGGTCCATCACTAGTCCACATCCCAGTCTCATTTATGAGCTAACTTTCTATTCCATTGTTTTTCCTCACACACTATGAATAATTCTTTCAGTTGTTCATACCACCTCCCTTTACATGATATGTTTACAAAATGATCGTGATCCACTTATAAACATCACTTTGGAAGACTAAACAAATTAAGTCCACTCAAACTCTCTGTGCAAATGACATTTTCCTAGAAAATTAAAAAAAATCCATTTAGTATAACAGATGATAAAAATGTCACAAAACTGGGTGTAAAGTAAAACCAAGTAAGTGTGTACTTTTAGTATTATCTTTCGCAAATGGAAAAGGAACTAGAAAATCCAAGAACCTTAATTATTGAGACCAGTCTGAGAAAAAAAATGTAATTACATTAGCAACATCCAACAGTGTTATCAACACTGAGCAATTCTCATCTCAACACAGCAGCCAACTCAGAAAATCACACCTTCAAGCTCATGGGATTTGTGACACTTAGGAATGTATGTGTAATTTTGTAAAAATAGTCATTACTTCAAATATTATTTTTATTTGCATTTGTATATCTGTAACAGAAAAAGATACTCAGGGCCCCCCCTCCTGCTCCTTCAGATTTACATTCAGTTGGCTGAATCTAAGTTCCTTTTGGAGAGTGTAAATCATGATTTTTTTCCTTTAATCCCAGTCACCTACATGCTCCTGTATTCATGACCGGGAGAAGTGGCAACAGAAGAATCTTATCTCCCTCTCAAACCATCTGGAGATAACTGGAAAATTTCCCATTATCTTCTTTTGACCACATTTCTTTGCCTCCCTTATGAGCAGGTTTGCCCTCTTTACTGCTGATGTAACAGGAAATCTGGGGTTCCCAGAAAGTTTGGGTTCCCAGCTCATTCCAATACATCTTAAAACTTAAGTGTACCCGGATTCTTGTCATATAAAATTAAAGAATTAAATTTATAGACCACCAGAGGATAAAGTATCGTGGAAGACTTTATTTAAGAAGAGGAAAGGAGAAGCTACAGAGATCTCCAGCCACTAGTGCAGAGAGAGCACATGGGAGGAGGTGCTAGGTACATGTCTATAAAATCTGTGCTGGCCAGCCAAGCAAGAGAAGAAGGGAAGATACAAGAAGGCTCCCATCATGAGGAAAGAAGGTTGATGTGGAAAAGAAACTTAGCCCCCTCACCACAGCCACTAGAGCCACTAGAGCTCTAGTGGCTGTGGTGAGGGGGCTTACCTAGACCTAGAGAATCAGATGTCTCTTTGCTGAGCAGCCAGGAGAGAAAAAAAGAACAACCCTACCTTTCCCAGGTGACTATATCCCCCTGGGCCAGGTGAGACAGAGACAGCTGGTTGGTCTATTTTTGACCAATCAGTTTCAGGATTAGGTTTGAACTCTAGTAAGAGACACCTCCCACTCAAGGGGAGGGGTTAGGTAAGGCAATAGACAGTGGATCCTGCCTGCAAGCACAAGTCCAAGGACACTCCTGGTTACCTTTGGGTCCCAGTCACCCTAACCTGTCACACTGCTACCCAGTCCTATTCCTAAAATAAATCATACAGCGTTGCTCTGTTACTTCTTAATGGCGATGGCTTAAAATCTTTATTTTCCATCTAGAGAATGAAATCATTAGGAAGCCCAGCTCCATCTTCTTGGTAATGTTTTTTTTTTTCCTTCTCTCCACATCTCAAACTCTTTGTTCTTGGCTTGCTTCCCCCCCCCCCCCATATAGTCAGCTTTCTCGTTGCTGCCATAAAGAACTCCACAACAATCAACTAATGGGAGGAATGGGTTTATTTTGGTTTACAGACTCGAGGGGAAGCTCCATGGCAGGGAAAATGACAGAATGAACAGAGGGTGGATATTAACTCCACCTCAGCACTGCAAACAGCAGCAGGAAGGTGAGCCAAAAACTGGCAAGGGGAAACTTGCTATAACCCCCATGAGTCCTCCCCCAACAAGACCACTCCAAAAAGTTTCCAATACCCAAACTGCCATCAGCTGGGGATCAAGCATTCAGAACACAAATGTTTGTGGGGGACACCTGGAATAAATCATCATAGCCCTATTGAACCTAGGGCCTCCACACATTCTAGGCAAACACTTTACCACAGAGCTATTCCCATAGCCTTCTTGTTATACTTGAATCCATGTTCTTCTTCTGTTCCTGTCATGGCCCCCTCACCTGAACTGTCTTTTATCTTGCCTTCTGCCTATTCCGAGACTTGCTTATCTTCCAGTCCCCACCTAGCTTCCACACTCCCCAGGAGACCTCTTCTCTTTATCCTTCCATCATGCAGAAAGAAGCCTTTCTATAAGAAGGTAGTAAGAACATACAAAGGCAGAAAGTGATTACCAATAGGAAAGTTTAACGTTCACCTTGAATTTCAAATAGTTTGACTATATAATTGGCACATTTCCTTCCAGTTTTCTTTCCATCTAGATGTCCCTTGGCCTCTTGAACTTAAGAAAAGTTTCCATTTTCTACCAAAGTTCCTGTTTTTCCTCTTGTTCTCCCTCTCTTTAACATGGTGCCATCATATACTGAAGATACTTAAAGCTATAAATCCAAACTCTGTCATTAAAAATCCTAGAAGAACCACAATTTCTGATCTTCAGTGTCTCTGAACACTGCTGTGTCTTCTCCACTGTTTCTGCCTTAATTGAGCCTTCGTCGTTTCTCTCTATTTCCTGCAGCCTCACCCACAATCATAGGCTTAATCTATCCATCTATATCTGTCTTTGCTCCGAATTTTAAAAAATCTATTTCATGAAAACATTTAGCAATGACATTACATTGCTTTTCATGCAAGATGCTGACTTCACATTTGGATTGCAGGTTTTCTCTGTTCATCCTCTTTCTATTTCAGAATCTTTTCTCCTCCTTTCTCTCCTTTTTGTCCACCCTCACAATTTCACTCTGTATATGAGATGGAGTATTATGGTACATACCATTCTCTTTACCTGCAATGTGTTACCCTGTCTCCTCTGTCTCTTCATTCAACACCCTCTATTCAGTCATCAAAACTTCTTCCAGGTATTATCACTTCTGAGGAAGCTTCTAGAATATCATCCATTTCCAAGTCTGTGTAATGACCAATTTAATTTTTTCTGTGTATAAATTCTATCACAGCATCTAAATATTAATGGTAAGTCTAGTCTCACTAGGTGAAGTTTCAGCATCTCTTTTTTTGCATGTGTAAGTTTGGGGCATGCATAAATATATAAATATATTTATGCATGTACATATGTGTGAGAGGATGGCTGTGTGAATGCCTACATGTGCATTTGAGAAATAGGTTGGCATCAAGTGTCCCACTCAAATGATTTTCACTTTACTTTGTGAGACAGGGTCTCTCATTAAACACAGAGCTTATAGGTAGGGCTGGACTAACTAGCCAACAAGCCCCAATGATCCTCCTGTTGCCACTTCCCCAGTGCTGGGACTATAGGTACACACTGTCAGACCCATCATTCTATATGGGTGCTGGAGATCTGCACTCAGGTTCTCAGGATAGTGCAGCATGCACTAAGACATCACAACAGCCCCGCTATTAACATCATGAAGGCAAAATACCCAGAATCTAGCATAGTACCCAGCTAAAATTAAGTCCTCAAAAATAATTCTCAATGCATGAGTAAATAGCACATAACCTAAATTTCTCCCTATGGATTTTCTTAGAGTTATTCATTGGCTTACATGCCTGGGTATATTTTAATAAGATTTAAAGGATCTCAGCTTAGGATCTTTAAAACACACACACACACACACACACACACACACACACACACACACACACACACATACACACACATGCTCGCATGTGCCCACATGCACAGAGAGAGAGAGAGAGAGAGAGAGAGAGAGAGAGAGAGAGAGAGAGAGGGAGGGAGGGAGACTGATAAACACATTAGGAATCAAGACTAAAACTGAGAGCTCTGATAGGTGAATTGATTAAAAGGCTATATTTGTACCTTTATTCCTCCTTTCTGTTCCTCCTTTAATGGATATGTCTTTGGCTTATCAAGCAGAAGAGTTATCATTTTTCAGGGCATCTCTTTCAGGCGCATCCAAGGGCGCCTATCAACAAAGCTCATCACTGGTTGTGGTTGATCAGAGATCTAATTTGGCCATTATCACTGAACTCTTTTTTAAGAAAGGTTGACTAAACAATAACCTTGTTTGTTTCACAAGACATAGAGAGCTCTTCTTTTAAATCTTCATAAGTTTCATGACCATTTTGTGTAATGTCTTGGAGCTGTGGGATAAGAAATAATTAATCATTGAGGAAATAGTGTGCTCAATACATAATAGCAGAACAATAATCCAAGAGGCCAGAATGCTGCTCTGGATCAAACTCAAAATCAGAAAAATCCATGAGCACAGTGGTTTAATTGGCAAATTCATATAGAATTTATTTCTTGGCCTGTGTATGTGAGTGATGTGTGTATAATGCATGTACTTGTGTGTGTGAAGATATTTACAACCCATGTACATGCATGAGGAGGCCAGAGGCGAATGTTGTTTGTCCTCTTTATGCTCATCCAACTATGTCCTTGAGATAGTCTTTTATACAACCGAAAGCTGCCTTTTTCATGATTTCCTTGTTTTTTTAGTCAGCAAGTCCCAGAAGTTCTACAGTATCTGACCCTACCTCCATAGGACTGGGGTTATAAACATTTGGGACCACACCCAGCTGTTTACATGGGTACTGAGGAATTGAATAGTAATTTAATAAGAGTAAGTATAAGAACCAAAGTTCAGATGAAAGCTCATGATAACATCAAAATAGCTGTTTCCTGTATTTTTGACATCTAGTGGACCTTCAGTTCTAGCATATAATTCAAAACAAGGTACTTTCGAACAATTTGCCTTGCTATGTTACTTTGTATTATATGGCTACTCTCTACATGCCACATTGTTTTATATCTTGCTTGGTAAAACATTTCACATTCTGGATCTTGACTAGGACCTACCCCCAACCTCTCATATCATCCTATCTGAGTGACTCCATGTCTCCAACTTCTAGAAGCCCAATAAAAAAGTATATAGTGCAGTGCTGAGAATGGTGGCCTATATTCACAATCTCGATACTCGACAAAATATGTAAATAATGCTATAAAACCAGGATAAGTTTTCAACTTGAAGGACTTTATTCTATAGGCACATAATCTCCTGGTTCATTAGCAGGGCAAACACCAAATCCTGAAGCTCCATATCCAGTATCTGGGACTCAAACTGAAATGCTTGAATAGGCTTTCATAGCTTTGTCACCCAGCTCTGCTGCCTGAAGCCTCTCTTGTTGACCAGATCTGCCCTGAGCCTGAAGCTTTCCTTGGCATGTGCCCTATGGTTCTGGCATTGCTAACATCCTGTGGTCTCCATTACAACTTAAGTTTCACTCTCATAGCTTCACAAAGTGGCCATACAGGTTCTCCTTCTAGAGATTGTAAACCTGCTTCACGTTGTTTAACCTCAGGGTTTCTCTAGAACTGTGGGGCAGTACTTCATAACCCCTTCAATCTTGTATCCTTTGTTCTTCCAAAACCCATACCATGTAGATGGTGTCACCAAGTTTTGTAATGAGATCAGGATGAAGTCTGATGCCATGGTGAAGCCTGGAGCCGTTGTAGCAGCTTCTTTATGTGGACCTGGGGAAGCAGAAAATTGAACTCCTTCACAGTCTGCCTTCAGGTACTTTGTTAGACCACCTGGTCATGCTACCAATCACAAGCATTTTCTTTTTAAAAGAATTTTCATTTTTTGATGGGTTGATTGTAAATATCCCCTCCAGTTTCAGGTATTTTTGATCAGCTCATAGAGGAACAGTTGATGAGAATAAGAGGCCAGGTTTCGGAAGGGTCATATATATGAATATTTAATCACAAGGGATTGGAGCAGATAGTAACATCCAGCAGAGAGAGCTAGCAACATCTAGAGATATTGAAAGGTAATTACAACAGGAAAAGATCAAAAGGTGTACGATATAACATTACATACCTAGCTGGAGATTTTAAGGGAAGGGGGAATAGGACAAGGACTGTCCTTGAAATATCATTAAGAAAGAAGGATGCCAAACTTATCCTCAGACCCAGTGGTTACTATGGGGAGGCCAGTAGAGGAAGCAGTATCCTTGGGAGAATTCCACATTGTGGATTTAAACCAAAAAGTGGATGGAATGTTCAGATAAAGGGTTGAGAACACAGGAAAACTTGTATAGGAAATAATGATCAGTAACTTTCTAAGAGCATAGGGAAAGGGGTTCAGAAGTTGGAGAGGGGTAGTAGAAGGTCTCTAAAGAAGGCATGGCCTGTAGATTAGACTATGGAGGGTGAGGCATATCTCTGGCAATGAGGGGATTACGGGATGGTTGTGGTGTTTCTAGTGATGACAAACTTGAGCAAACAAAAAAGGTGATAATTGGAAGATTTGGCCTGAAAGGTGGACAGTGATGGAGATGCTACTGGGTTGTAGGGGATGCTGGATTTTCTGGGGACCCTCCTTCCCATCTGTTTGCAATGATTAGACATTTACAGAAAGATGCTTATCTCTTACTACTTTACTAGTAACATGGGTGTCCTGCTATATAACCTTACTGTTGTTCCTGTATTCTGTCCTGACATGTGTAGATCCTTTGCCTGCTCCTGGGAGAGACTGGCTAGTTAAGGAGCACTGACATCTTTTAAAATTCAGGGGTTGCTGATAAACTTCCTTCTTCAAAATGTCTGATAAAAGTGGCAAATGAGTTTTCAAGGGAGTTAAAAGCTGCCAGAGCTAAGTGTGATGTTCTCTCTCTGAGAGGACCTGTGCAAGCCCTGCACTTCTTTGATGTTGCTCAAAAAACCCTTGTGCTGGCACCAGTAGGGGCTTTTATGTTCTTCTACATTCTGACATCCTGACATCTGGGCTTCCACTTTTCTGAGGCAACAAATTGAAACAATAGTCAAGCTCCACTTTAAAAAGAAAAAGGACAGCAAGACCTCATGCAGAACTTTTTGATGCCACTTGCTTGATTAGAGAGATTGTTCTCTCTTGTGTCTTCAAACACAGGTTCATTAGTTTTACATTTTTATATGCATGCCAGGTGTCTGTCCCTGGGCACCTGCATCATCCCAGAGTATTTCAAGAGGGCATTTGACAGTCCTACTCCTGATCTAGATTCAGTTGTGCTGTGTCCTCCAAATACCCTTTACTTAAGCATAAAACTACACCTCTGACCTTGATATAAGGTCAGGTTATTCCTCACCTATTATCACCTCACCTTGAGTTATGCTGCTCCTCCCCTTCATGCCCAATACACCCCATCTGTCTCCATCCTGTTTCCCAAAACCCTGATTTGTAAGTTTATTTTTTGTTGTTTACATTTGCACATCCTATACAGCTCTTCCTCTCTAACAAGTTTCAGCATCTTTTAAAGGAGGGTTCAAAACACAATTTTAAAAAAATTATGAAGTAGAAACTTTGTATGAACTAGTCCTGTGTTGGTACCACTGTTTCCCTCCTACATGCTCCCAATCCACTGAGGACTTTCCTCAGTGGGATTGCTGGTATGCTCCATGGAGTTGTGGGCTATGATTTGTGCTAAAAGCAGTCAGTCACTGGGGGGAGGGAATGCCTTTGGATATTCCTACCCAATTGGCTTTTACAATCTTTCTGCTCCCTCTTCTGCAAAATTTCCTGAGCAGTGGTGGGTGTGTTTTAAGTCTATTATAGTGCTGAGCTCTTAGCGGCTTCTGTATTTCTGCTTTGTTATGTTTTGAGTATCCTCTGTGTCTGTCTCCATCACCCTGGCACAGGTTGTCAGGCAGGCTTGCTTGTGGAAGCATCACTTTTGCTTATCTCACTAATTACTCTGTGTTTTCACGTGGGCCCTAGATGATGTGAAAAGGTTAGTTCATCTCCTGCCAGGTTCTCATTGCATTCTGAAAAATAAAAACAGATTCTCCAATGGAGAGGTTAAATGGGATAAGCACCATTACTTTGGAGAAATTATGATGGTTGTATTCTCTCTTTAGGCTCAAGACTAGAGGAAGCTTCTTCTTGGGAGTCCAGATTCTTGGTCTCCATAGGATTTGTCTTGGGTCAGAGTTCCAGTTATGGGTTTCTTGTTTCTGAGTGGATCTATAGGGGGAACTCTCTACGATATAGGATTGGGGAAGGCTTTCTCAACATTACCCTAGTAGCCAGGGAAATTCTACAATCACTCAACCAATGGAATCTCATCAAGCTAAAAAGCTTCTGTACAGACAAACACACCATATACAAAGCCTACAGACTAGCATCAAAATGGGAGAAACTCTTCACCAGCTATACCAATAACAAAGATTCAATAGCTAGAATTTAAAAAGAACAAAAAATATAATAATAAAAAAATCCAACAACCCACTTTAAAAAAATGAGTTAGTGAACTGAACAGGGAATTCGCAAAGGAAGAAATATAAATGGCTAATAGTCACTAAAGAAAATATTCAACATCCTTAATCATCAGGGAAATGCAAATTAAGACACCTTTCTATGGTATTCCACCTCACTCCAGCTAGGATGGTAATTATTAGACAACTCAAATGAGGGAGAAGTAAGGTCTTGATGGTGCAACTATTTGTTTCAAATAAAAACATTTAGACAAAAAAATCTAATGACTGTAGATATTGGGGAAGATTCGGGAAAAGAGGAACTCTCATCCACAGTTGTTGAGAGTGCAAACTAGTACAACCATTATAGAATCATATGGAGACTCCGGAAAATGATGAAGACAGAGCTACCAACTAATCCAGTCATTCTTCTACTGGGCATCCACCCCAAAGGCTTCTCTCTTTAGTACAGAGATATTTGTTCAACCATATTTATAGCTATTCAATTCACAATAGCTAAGAATTGGAATTAACCCAAAAGCCCATAACTGGATGAATGGATATCAAAGTTGTGGTACATATTCATGATGGAATTCCACTCAGCAGTAAGGAAAAATGACCTAATGAAATTTTCAGGAAAATGGATGGACAGATAAACAGTGAAGTCACACAAGCACAGAAAGACAAACACCACATATTCACCCTCATCTGCAGTTCCTATCCACGAACAGCTTGAGTTGCAGGCATACCTGACAAGCAATTTGAGGGACAGATAATATGGTTGGAAGTGTTTGGGAGAGATATACAAAAAACTAAATCTAAAATTAATTGGTACCATAGAATCCTTAACCTGGAGAGCACAACTTTTGATCCATAGTCTACCCTTTTCTTCCCCATGCCATTCACGTATGTACTTGAAGAATGACTAGAGAGGTAAAACAAACCATTTTTGGTATTTAAGTTGCTTTGTTCAATGTAAACCTCATATTTTCAACATGTAATAGCCAAAATTAATGCCTTTATGGGCATAACAATTATGATGATGTTTGGGTTCTCTGTCTTTCTGCGGCATTCAGCTCTCCCTTTCATCTCTTTGTGTGTGTGTGTGTGTGTGTGTGTGTGTGTGTGTGTGTGTGTGTGTGTGTTTGTGTGTGTGTATGTGTATGTGTATTTAATTTGGAATTTTTTTCTCCCAAGTTTCTGTTCCTGAAGCCATCATGTACTCAGAGTTTAAGCTCACTGTGTGACAAAAATGGATTATAGGGGTGAAGTGGGTCTTCCTTACTTGTTCAGGAGAAAGTTTCCCTTCCTCCATTGTGTAAACTACTTCATGCTACACATTTATTTTCAGTAGGATATAGACAGACTACAAGGGAAGTCTAGTATGGGGTCAGTGTAGATACCCGAGGGTCCCTAGAATCCAGTTAGTACAATATTGCAAGAGCCATCATGACATAGTTAAATGACTCTTCTGTACCAAAGGGCTGCTACATCTTGGACAACCTCTCACTAGAGTAAGTAACATGCTCCCAGTACCTCAAGCCTCCAGTCAACTTTTTCACCTTTTCTAGTAGGTTCTTTTATAGTAGGTTCCTCTTAGGAGCCTTCCATTGGAACAGTGGACATAATCTCTGATCAGAAGAAATATGCTTTTGAAGAAAAGACCCTTGGGTTGGAGAGATGGCACAGCAGTTTGGGCACTTGTTTGCAGAGCCTGGCAGCCTGGGCTTGATTCCCCAGTACTCACATGAAACCAGATGCACAAAGTGGCACATATGTCTGGAGTTTGTTTGCAGCAGCAAGAGGCACTTGTGCATCCATTCTCTCTCTCTCTCTCTCTCTCTCTCTCTCTCTCTCACTCTCTCTCCCATTCTCTCTCTCACTCCACTGTCTCCTTCCAAATAAATAAGAAAAAAATGGAGAGAATATCCTTCCTGAACAAATTGTAGAGAAGGTAGCTTAGCTGTTCTAGCTACATTTTTTTTCAACCAGGGAGGACACGTGGATGTACTTCTTCCTGAAAATTGGGATGAGCTTTTCTTTTCAATCGCCTAGTTATTGGTCCTGAGATAGTCCTTGATTTACTTTCATAATGGGTAAGACTGTACTTGTCTATGAAAAGTGGATTTCAATATCCGATTAATATACTTTAAGGTACTTTTAATCACTCCTGTGCTCTTCCTTTTTCTGCTCTCATGAATAGCTATGCCATAAACTTCAGCAAGGCTTCTCAATATTCCCTGTGTTCACATCTACAAACCCATATGCCTATCTTCACTTCCCATGTACTTTCACTTACTGAATTGGACTTTTTTTTCCTGCCAAGAGCTTCCTGGACCTAATAAACCACTGTAAACAGCAGACTCAATATGAAAGCGAGGCAACTAGACAAGAATTCTCCTCTTAAGGAAGATATTTCCAGATCACTGAAGACTAGGGGCTAAGGAGTGTTAAAGAAAATAGGTTTGTAGCCCCTCTTTGTGAGCTGGACATGCTGATGAGGGCTTCTAGATGCTCATCAAGGTGGCTGATAAAGGTGTATGTTGGCCAGTCATGGTGCTACACTCTTTTGATCCCAAAACTCAGGAGACAGAGGTAGGAGGTTGCCATGAGTTTGAGGTCACCCTGAAACTAAATAGTGAATTCCATGTCAGGCTGGGTTATAGAAAGACTCTACTTCAAAAAACAAAACAAAACAAAACAAATCAAATCAAAACAAACAAATAAACAAAAGGTTCAAGTCACAGAGCCGAGACAGGAATATACCAACAGTGCCTACAAAAGATTCATGGCTGGTCCCATTAGGATAATTCTTAGGAACACCCTAGAAGATACTTGTAATGAGAAATATTTGTTTATTGGTTCATTTTTGTAGGTTGCTAGGGGTTGAACCCAGGGACTTGCAGTTAGTAGATAAATGTTCTACCACTGAGCTAGTTTCTATGTCCCTCTTAATAATAGTTGTGGTTTGAATGTGAAATCTATCTCATAGCCTCATGTGTTTGGAATACTTGGTTCCCAGCTGATGGAAATTTGGGAAGTGGAGTCTTGATAGAGGATGTGGGTAATTCAGGGTGGACACAGAGGTTTAGACAAGTCCTACTGGGTGTTCACTAGCTAGGGCATTTGGAATATTTCTTTACTCTTTTGTCCTGTACCATGTTTTCCCTGCTTCTCCTCAAGACCATAAGCCAAAATAAGCCCTTTTCTCCTATGTTCTACTTTGGGTTGGGGCTTGAGTGTTATGTCCTAGTAATGAGAAGGTAACTACAACAATAATAAATTATGTAGTTATGTAATAGACAGGAAAGAAACCAAAGATGATAGAATATATATATATATATATATATATATATATATATATATATATATATATATGTAAGGGAGAAGAAAACTAAGTAGAAATTAAGTTATTTTTATTGTTGAAGCATCCTTAGATTAGTTATCCATTGGTGACAACCACCTGGCCCCCATGGTCTGGATAAAATATTTGTTCAACAGCTATTAAAAGTCACAGCTGCATTTAAGGATATTTGTCCCTAGGTTTCTCTGATAGAGCAAGAGTGTGTGTGTGTGTGTGTGTGTGTGTGTGTGTGTGTGTGTGTGTGTGTGTTTTCCAAGTATTGTCATCACTGGGTTTTTTAAGGATGTAATGAATAAGTCTAAAACATCAGACACAGTGGATGTGGAACGAAGTTTGCTTAAATAGCATATATTACAGTACATTTGAGAATATATGTGCTTTGAGTTGGCAGCAGAAATTCAGCCACATTTGAAGGTTCCCATGGGAACAGGGTCCACTATACGATTTTCAGAAATAAATCAGAAAATCAGAGAAATCAGAAATAAAGAGTTGTATGTGAATTTCCAATTAAGAACTGATTAGTATGCCAAGATCTTGGTTTTTAAATACCATTTATCTAATAAAATGAATTAGGATTATTTGGAGAAATGGCTAATTCTTAGGGCTAAGGCAAGGAAAACATATTATGACTCTGGAATATTTTGTAGCACCAGAACGTAAGGGTATGATACACACACACACACACACACACACACACACACACACACACCACAAAATAATAGAATATGTCAAAGGGAACTAACTCAAAGAGTGTCAAATGGCAATATACGGAGAAATTTGAGGAACAAAATAAATAAGTCTTGGATTACAACACAAAATATTAAATTAATATAAATAAGCTCATGCTGAAATAAAGAAATGACTGAATCAATCAGTGGGAAGAGCCACAAGTTTTCCTTACAGAAGAATTTCAATTATTATGGGCAAATATTACTTCATCCAGTAGATAATGCTTAATTCTTCCTCCTTGAATGTTGAGTATGAACTGGGTTGAATGATTTATATTAAAGGATAGAGTTTGGAAGAGGGGGAAATTAACAGCTTTAAAATGGCATGGACAGCACCTCCATTATTGAGTGATGAAGGATAACATGGACAGTAATAAGTCACATTAGTAAGCTGTAGCACCCTTAATTGAAAGTGTTAGCGAAAATGCTTCACCTCTATGGTCTCCATTCCTCAAACCCAGAAACCCAGTCTAATTGCAAGAGAAATACCTGGATATCACAAAGTGAGAGATATTTTTAAAAATACATGAATAATATTTTTCAAAGCTTATAGGTTCAGTCAGAAAAGAACAAAAGAAAGACAGACAGACAGAAAGGGGACCAAGGAGAAATGAATAGAATATACCATTGTTGCGGTCAGCTTTCTAGTTGCCGCACAGAAAGAACCCAAGCAAAAGCGGCTTGTGGAGGAATGGGTTTATTAGGTTTACGGACTCGAGGGGAGACTCCATCCTGGCAGGGAAAACGATGGCATGAGCAGAGGGTGGACATCACCTCCGCCACAGCACTAGAAACAGTGGCAGGAAGGTGTGCCAAACTCTGGCAAGGGGAAGTTGGTTTATAACCCCATAAGCCCGCCCCTGAAAACACAGCTTAATTGAGGTTGTAAAACCCAAACTGCCATCAGCTGAGGATCAATCTATCAGAACACATTCATTTGTTTGTGGGGGATACCTGGATCAAACCATGACAGTCCGCCCTGGCGCCCACAAACTAATAATCATACAAGATGTAAACACAATATGTTCAGCTCAACTCTTAAGTCCCCGCAGCTTCCAACTGAGCCATAATAACAAAAATAAACCCATAATGGCACAGAACATTCACAATGCAAAACATGAGACACAGCAAAAACAGATTGACCAATACAAGATTTTAAACAAACAGGGCACCATCAATCTCTAACTCCAAGTTGAATGATTCTAACCAATAACACAAGTCTCTTGGAGATTCAATTCCGCCTCTCCAGCTCAGCTACTCACAGTCCGGGAAAACATCATCCAGTGCTGGCAACTCGCCTTGGCACCTATCCATAGTCCTGGAATTCTTTGGGTCTCCATTGCAACCCACAGTTCATCCTCATGGCTCCATCGGGCTCCATGCAGGCAACCTTGCACACCAGCTTCACATGCCGATGGCCATTTTTCAAAAACAAAACTGTGTTGCAAATCCAATGACCCTCTCTTTCTAACCAATCTCCATTCCACAGAACCAGGTGGGCTACCAACTTGTTAATCCAGGGGGGATCAAAGCATTCAGGCCCCTTACTTCAACGAGTCCACATTCTTCCTGTCGTTCCAATGCAGACCAGCTGGCCCAATATCACCCAATATCACCCAATCTCAATAGTTGTAATCTCTCAAACAATTGCAGGTGAATGGGCAGCAGTTTCGACCCAAAGATCTTTCTTTCTGTGCCATCTCCATCTGCTCACACCAGAACATCTTTACATCAAGCAACCCTGCACTGGTTTTCAGGACACAGGCAGGCAGAATGCAGCAAGCCTCTCACGCAAACTGCTTCTGGCACAGTCCTGACCAAGTTCTTTCTCCCCCTCGTAAACCAAACCTCCCAGTCCATAGTTCTCATTACATGCAGGTCTTTAAACTCTTACCAGAATGATCCAATACACTGTACTTACAGCACTGCAAGGCACCTCTTAGGACAAGCTTTCCAATCTGTCCACATTCCTTCTGCAGATCACTTCCAAAAGCCCAAAGCCACAAGATCAGGGTTCTAGCAGCAACAGATGACCCTACATCCTGGTACCAAAACTGTTGTGGTCAGCTTTCTAGTTGCTGCGCAGAAAGAACCCAAACAAAAGTGGCTTGTGGAGGAATGGGTTTATTTGGCTTACGGACTCGAGGGGAGACTCCATTCTGGCAGGGAAAACCATGGCATGAGCAGAGGGGTGGACATCACCTCTGCCACAGCACTGGAAACAGTGGCAGGAAGGTGTGCCAAATACTGGCAAGGGGAAGCTGGCTTATAACCCCAAAACCCGCCCCTGACAACACAGCTTCATCAAGGTTGTAAAACCCAAACTGCCATCAGCTGAGGATCGATCTATCAGAACACATTCATTTGTTTGTGGGGGACACCTGGATCAAACCATGACAACCATCCTTGAAGTATGGCCCAGACTAGTGAAGAGAACATAAGTGGAAAACCTTAGCAGATAGGAATATAGCACTATATTTAGTTATTCAACATAGGACAAATTAAATTTTTATTTTTGAAAAAATTTACTGATTTGAAGGGTTTTAACATTAGATGAAACTGGGTAAAAAAAGGGATTTAAATGCTGCAGTATCTTTGCAGTTTATACCTCAAATTTAAAAATTATTCTAAATATTTTGTTACTAAAAATTCATCAATTCAAGTAAGACATACTTGAATGTGAATCTGGTGTGGGACTCTTATTGTTTCCACAGGTTTAGAAGAAAAATAAATGTTCCAATGACATTGTTTCTAAGATGACAGTAAATGCTCAGTATTCAACACAAGGCTCAAATCCATTCACTATGCCTACATATTTTTGGGGGGGTATTTTGATGGAGGGTCTCCCTCTAGCCTAGGCTGACCTGAAATTCACTATGTCTCAAGGATGGCCTTGAACTCATGGCAATCCTCCTAACACTGACTCCCAAATGCTGGGATTAAAAGTATGTGCCACCAGCCCTACTAGATTTTTAATCTCTTCTCCCCCCCCCCAACAAATGTCCAATATTTTCTGGCATGCTGTTGTTGACCACTCATACTGCTGGGATGAACCTCCAAACCAGGCATAGATTATGGGAAGAAGAGATTTATTTGAAGCTTACAGATCCATACAGTGAGAGAAAAATCAGCAGTAGCACCTCCAACAACAAGCATACTCAGGCAGCAGGCAACTCCAGGTAGAGGTCAGACTGCTCTGGATCCTAGGATCTGCCCATGGCGATGCCTCCTCCAGCCAGGAGACTGGTGACAGGTTTTAGTAAAGCTCCTGAATATATTAAGGGACATACATTTAATCTACCACACATGTAAATTTATTGGTGGAAGTATAGTAGCCATATTGTGTCATGAGAGGGCTTTGGGGCTGGAAGTCCTAAACAGTGGAATAGCACAGTAAGATATTTCATCAAATCTAGCATATTGATTTTTTAAATATATATTTATTGTCCATAATGAGTTACATTATTTATGGGCAAACAATGGGGTTGTTATCCCCAGTTCCCAGTGCCCCCCACCCCATCCCCGATCAGCTGCATATATTTCTCCATAGGTCATCTGGTTCAGTCCTTGTGGCAGGGGACCACGGATAGCCTAGTACTCAGCCTGGTTCTCCTGGCCCCAGTGTGTTGTTACTGAGGAGTGCCATGCCTCTGGATAGTCTTCCCCACCACAGCTCTCACAATCTTTCCACACCTTCATCCGCTTAGTTCCCTGAGTCGTGGTGGGTGAGTAATAAGGCTGCTTTAATGTTGTGAGCTTAGGGGTCTTTGCATCAAAAATTGTTGGTTTCTGGCACCATGGATTATCCTGTGTTGATTGAATGGATGTGGCTGTGGGTCCCTTGTTCATCCCGTCATTCTCTGTGGGATTCCATGTGGATCCTCCACGATATGACTGTGGTGGTTGATCTCTTGCCAGGATCTCAGCTATCTGCCTATGGTCGGTCGGATGGTAGGATTAGATGGGCCATAGCTCTCATGCTGCATCCTGAAAAATACAAACACAATCTCCATCAGAGAGTGAGATCAGTCTAGGTTAACAAATATACACAATTTTGGATTACCAGGATTCTATTTTTAGTAGCCACCCCATCAATCGCTTCCAGAGTACATCTTTTCTTGTGAGCCCAAGAGTACGGCATCCAGTGCCTATTGCCCTGAATCCCCAGTTCCAGTCAAGGGCTCTCCATCCCTAAGTGGAATATTTGGCCAAATTTAAAAGCTGTTGATTGTTTCCCCCAGGCCCAGGTTTTTCCATTGCATGAGTGCTCCTTTCTTGGTTCAGTGTTCTCTCCCAGTAGGAGGTATGGTCAGCCTATTCATGGCCGCAGACTGTGTTTCATGCCAGTGGTCTCTGTTTACTGCAGCTATCATTGATCAGCTTCCCCTGGCAACTTGTGCAGTGCCTTCCAGCACTGTACTAACTAGCATCTGGGGCCTGGTTACCATTCCGGACCTTGAAGGGTCTCTCGATGCTGATCGATGACATTCTGTGATTTCTTCAGCAACAGGGTTTTGCCTCAGGCCTGGGGAGGGCGTTCAGCAGCTTTGACAGAATTGTGTCTTGTTTTTGGACCCTCATGGGTCACTTTGGTCAACAGCTCTGTGAGGGAAGGAACCGGTGACTGGGACCAGGGGTTGTCAGACTGATCAATTATTCACAGGCATAGACTCTCTCCCCAACCACTCAGGGCCCCTCTTGCCAGTTGACGCCCACTACTTGCTCAATAGCTTACAGTGTGCTGGTGAGGATTTTATGTTTTCAAACCTAATTTGGTTTAGCCTCATGCTTAAGCCTTTCCCCTCCCCCCAACCCTTACCCTCATTCATAACCTTTCATTTCTTTCTACTACTCTGTGTAGTGTTTACAGTTATCCTGGTTAAGGACCGCATATGAGGGAGAATATGCTGCGTTTGACTCTCTGATCTTTTGAGTGTTCACTTAGTAAGATCTGCTCAAAGTCAGACCATTTTTTTCTAAATTTTGATATGTCTTTTTTCCTTTCAGCTGAGTAAAATTCCATCATGTATATATACCACAGTTTCGCTGTCCATTCCTCCATGGATGGGCATTTGGGTCAATTCCAATTCTTGGCTATTTTGAATTGAGCTGCTATAAATACAGTTTTACAAAATTTTCTGCATCGAGATGTGACATCTAGTGGGTTGATATCTAGTAGAGGGATAGCTGGGTCCATTGGTACTTCTATATCCATTCTGTCTAGGAGTTTCCACACTGCTTTCCATAGAGGTTGAATGAGTTTGTAATCCCACCAGCAGTGAATGAGGATTCCTTTATCCCCACATCCTCACCAGCAACAATTGTTGGTTTTCTTTATGATTGCCATTCTGACTGGGGTAAGGTGGTATCTCATTGTGGTTTTGATTTGCATTTCCCTGATGGTTAAGGATGCTGAGCACTTTCTTAGATGGTACAAGGCCATTTGTGTTTTCTCCTCTGTGAATTCTCTGTTGAGATTGGTACCCCATTTTGTGAGGGGGCTGTTTGAGATTTTATTATGTATTTTTTTGAGTTCTCTGTAAGATCTGGAGATTAGCCCTTTGTCTGAGATATAGCTGGTAAAAATCATCTCCCAGTTTGATGGGGATCTATTGGCTCTGAGTATGGTTTTTTGTCTGTACAGAAGCTTTTAAGCCTGATCAGGTCCCATTGATTAAGTGATTGTTGCATTTCCTGGGCTGCTGGAGTATTGCTGAGGAAATTTTTCCCTACTCCTATTTAATGTAGAGTTCCTCCTATTTTTCTTCCAGGGTGTTCAGGGTTACAGGATTTATATTAAGGTCTCTGATCCATTTGGAGTTGATTTTTGTGCATGGTAAAAGGAGTGGTTCTATTTTCATTTTTTGACACGGGTTTATCCAATTCATCCAGCACCATTTGTTGAAGATTCTATATTTGGCCCAGCTTACATTGTTGGGCCCCTTGTCTAACACCAAATAACTAAAGTTACTTGTATTTAAAGCTGGGTCTTCAATTCTGTTCCATTAATCTGTCTGTCTGTTTTTATGCCAGTACCATGCTGTTTTAGTTACTATGGCTTTGTAGTATGTGTTGAAGTCAGGCATGGTGATACTTCCTGAGTAGACTTTTTTACTTAGAATAGCTTTGGCTATCAGAGGTCTTTTGCCCTTCCAAATAAATTTAGAGATTATTTTTTCTATGTCTGTGAAGAACGAGGTTGGGATTTTTATCGGCATGGCATTGAATCTGTAAATTTTTACTATATTGAATCTCCCTAACCATGAGCATGTAATATCTTTCCATTTTCTCATGTCCTCCACTATTTTCTTCTTGAGTGTTTCAATATTTTCCTTATATAAGTCCTTTACACCTCGGTTAGTGATATTCCAAGGTATTTGATTTTCTTTGAGGCTATAGTAAATAGGACAGTCTCTCTGATGTCTTTTTCTGTCAGCTTGTCTTCTGCGTATAGAAAGGCTACTGATTTTTGTGTGTTAATTTTCTATCCTGCAACATTGCTGAAGGCATTAATCACCCTCAAGAGGTTATTGATACTATTCTTTGGGTCTGATATATAAAGGATCATGTCATCTGCAAAGAGGGATAGTTTAATTTCTTCCTGTTCAATTTGTATCCCTTTCATGCCCTTCTCCTGTCTTATCGCTTGGGCTAGAACTTCAGCACTATGTTAAAGAGCAGTGGTGATAGTGGACACCCCTATCTTGTTCCTGAATTGAGTGGGAACTCCTTGAGTCGTTCCCCATTGAGAAAGATTTGTGCTTTAGGAGTTTTGTAAATCGTCTTTATTAAATTGAGGTATAGGCCATGTATGCCTATTCTTTCCAGAGCTTTGAACATGAAGTGGTGTTGAATCTTGTCAAAGGCCTTCTCCACATCTATTGAGATAATCATGTGGTTTTTGTGTTTGAGTCGATTAATGTGATGTATTACATTTATCGACTTGAGTATGTTGAACCATCTCTGCATCTCTGGGATAAAGCCAACATGGTCAGGGTGGATAATATTTTTGATGTAATATTGTATCTGGTTTGCTAGGGCTTTGTTCAGGATTTTTGCATCTAAGTTCATCAGAGATATGGGTCTGTAGTTGTCTTTTTTTGTTGCATCCTTGCCTGGTTTGGGGATTAGGCCAATGGTAGCTTCATAGAAGGTGTTTGGAAGCCTTCCTTTTTTTTCTATGCTTCTAACAAGCTTCAGAAAGAGTGGTTTCAGCTCTATGATGAAGGCTTGGTAGAATTCAGCTGAGAATACATCTGGTCCTGGGCTTTTCCTTTTGGGAAGGTTTTTGATTACTTCTTCAATCTCTGTGGAAGTGATAGGTTTATTAAGTGATTTTATCTGCTATGGGTTAAGCTTTGGTAGTTGGTAGTTGTCGAAAAACTTATCCATTTCTTCCATGTTCTCTAATTTTGTGGAGTAGAGGGTTTGGAAGTATGACCTGATGATACTTCCAATGTCTTTGGGATCTGTTGAGATCACACTCTGGGACTTTCTGATTTTGTTAATTTGGGCTTTCTCAGTTCTTTGATTAGATTGGCCAGGGGTTTGTCAATCTTATTAACTTTTTCAAAGAACCAACTCTTTGATTTATCTATTTTTAATTGCTTTTTCCAAAACATTAATCTCAGCTCTTATTTTAATCATTTCCTTTCATGTTGAGCTCCTCAGGTTAGCTTTTTCCATCTGTTCCAATGATCTTAGGTGGGTGGTTAGGTGATTGATTTGAGACCTCTCTGTCTTTGATATGAATGCATTTAGCGCAATGAACTTCCCTCTTAAGACTGCTTTCATTGTGTCCCACAATTTCTGATAAAATGTGTTATCATCATCATTTATTACTAGCAAATTCTGAATTTCCTGTTTTATTTCTTGGATGACCCAATAATTTTTTAGAAGAGAATTGTTCAGGCAACAGTACTTTGTGTATTTTCTGGATCCTGTTCCATTGTTAATTTCTTCCTTTAGTGCATTATGGTCTGATATGATGCAAGGAACTACGTCAGACTTCCTGAATTTGTTTAGGGATGATTTATGACCTAGGATATGATCAATTTTTGAAAAATTCCCATGCGCTGCTGAGAAGAATATATATTTTGTGTCTTTGGGGTGGAACATTCTATAAATATCTGTCATCCCCAGGTGGTCAATGGTGTTATTAAGCTCTGTTATGTCCCTGCTGATCTTCTGTTTGGTTGATCTGTCTAGAGATGATAGAGGTGTATTAAAGTCTCCTACTATGATGGAATTAGAGTTTATTTCTGCTTTATTTTTGAGTAAGGTTTCCTTTATGAACTGTGTTGCACCCAAATTTGGTGCATATATGTTGATGAGGGTGATATCTTCCTGTTGGATCATTCCTTTAATGAGTAAGAAGTGACCATTATTATCCTTTTTAATTGATTTTGGTGTAAAGTCTATTTTGTCAGAGATTAATGTAGCCATACCTGCTTGCTTTTTACTTCCACATGCCTAATAAACTGTTTTCCATCCTTTTACAGTTAGAAGATTGCTGTCTTTAGAGGTAAAGTGCTTTTCCTGATGGCAGTAGATGGAAGGGTCCATTTTTCTGATCTACCCTGCAAGTCTGTGTCTTTTTTATAGGGGAGTTAAATCCAATTTATATCCAGAGATATAACTGTGGTGTTTGCTTTCAGCCCTGCCTTGTTGAAGGGTTAATGGAGTTTGGTGTCTGTGCTGCTTTTATTAGCACACTGACTGTGGTTGTCGTGTATGATCTCTGGTACTCTTCTGAGGAAGATTTTTTGTTTCTTCTGTGTGGGATATCTCTTGCAGGATCTTCTGAAATTTTGGCTTTATTTTCAAATAGTGGTAGAGCTGGTTTACTTCATGGAACACTTTCACTTCTCCATCTATCATGAGGGATAGCTTTGCTGGGTAGAGTAGTCTAGGTTGAAAGCCATACTTCTTTAGGCCCTGAAAAGCATTATTCCAAGCCCTTTTGGCTTTCATGATTTCTAATGAGAAGTCTGAGGTATGTCTGGTGGCTTTTCCTTTGTAAGTTATGGTTTGCTTTTCTCTAGTAGCTTTGAGCATTTTCTCTTTGCTTTCTATGCTAGGCATCTTAATTAAAATGTGTCTTGGAGAATTCCTCTGCATGTCCTGTCTGTTTGGAGTCCTCTGGGCCCCTTGAAAGTTGAATGGACTTTCTCTTGTTAGATAGGGAAAGTTTTCTTGAATAATTCTGTTGAAAATATTTCCTATGCCCTTAGCCTGGGCTTCTTCTCCCTCTGGGATGCCCATGATTCTAATATTGGGCTTCTTTATGGTATCCCCTAGATCCCTCAAATTTTGCTCACTTGATTTCTTGAATTTATTGAAACATATGACACCCTTATTAATTCCTTCTTTCTTGTCCTCAATGTCTGAGAGTCTGTCCTCCAGATTGTCAACTCTGGGACTGATTGATTCAAGGGAGGTTTTTAATAACTCTGTTTCATTTTTTTGTTTCTGGTATACTTTTGTATATATTCCCCAATTCTTTGGTGAGATCCAATTTCCAGTATATTTTTGTTTTTGCTAGAGACTCTGAAAATCATTTTTAACTTTTCTTAAGTCCTCATCAAATTTAATCAATTTATTATCTAGCTCCTCTCATAGTTGGTTCACCTTCAATTTACTTAATGTGTTTCTGAATTCATTCATATTTCTCTCCATTAAATTCAGTCCGAAGTCTGTGCTTGAGTTGGTGAGCTTCATCTCATTCATGTCTTTTTTCATAGTTTCCATATCAGCCATTAACTGCTTCATGTTTGCATTCCAGTTGTGGTCAGGAGTCATATTATTCTCTCTTTGGCATGGTATATTTGTTGTCTCGACTTCCTTTCACTTTCCTGTTCCATAATGGGACTAGAGGCCCTGAGTTGGGGAGTTCCGTCTTTAATTTCTGTGGTTTTTTTTCATTGGTTTCTGCCCATGTCCAGGTAGGGGAGTGGGACTCAGGCACCCTGGGGAGTGCTGTTCAGCCCGCTTTGCTTCCAGTGGAAAGATCACCAGGTTTGATATTAAACAGAGGTCTTTCCTGTTGGGGTGTTCTGTCCAGAGACAGGCTTAGATCTTTACCTGTTTGGATCCCTCTGTATGTGACTGTTTAGTCTTAGAGCCA
>PVHP010019880.1:0-31324 GCA_004024765.1 Zapus hudsonius
AAGCAGAATATCATTCCTACAACACTGAAAGCAGAAGAAAACCTGTAGTGTTTAAAGATACACGTTTATGCATTTAGACTGAACAATTCAAATGCCTGTTAATAAAAATCTTCTAGGAGATGTTGACCTTTGGTAAGGAGACGAATCAGTGACTACGGAGGCATGGATGAGGTAGAACTTGTCTTTTCACCATTTAGGCAATCACTGTTGAAGGTTTATTAACCAGAAATCATAGCTGCCACATGCTGTTCACTCCCTGCTCAACCAAGATGCCCTTCCTTGCCAGCTCCAAGGAAGAGCGCCCGCTGACTTGATAAAACATAACATGAGCCTGCCAGAAAGCCCACATAAACAAAATTGGATTTTCTCCCTAGGTTATCAATTTAATCTCAGAGTTCTCTTTTCTCACAGACTTGGCATATCATAAGGATATGTGAGGGCTCAAATTACTCGCATAATGATAGGTCCCATAACGAGATAGGATTTATCATTTATATTTAGTTTTTATCTGTGTAAAACAGTTTTGAATAATCTAAGCCTGTAGCCAAGTAAACATAAGCCATTTCAGAATGTATGTGGCTAACGTAGTGTCTCTTTGGCAGGTCTGTGATGTTTCTGACCACGCCTGATGTGGACTTGACCAAAGCATATGTGGGAACATGTGTGGCAGTTTTTCTCTTCAACTCCATTCAAAGAAGGTTTATATTTACTTTTTAAAGCCATTTTATCAGAAAAATGTCACCCATAAGTATGCTAAATGCATTTTATACCTTCATGTACTTTCATACATGATCATTAACATTTTCCTTAACCTTGTCACAGAGATATCCATCTATTTATTTATCATCCATCAATTTACTTAATCACAGGAAAAATGCCTTTAATAGCTCGACAATTTTATCACAAGGTAAACGTCAAGGAAAAACGTTTTCTAATAATGTAGCTCCCCTTCCTTGTGTTCCTAATAACCTGTCTCCCTCACCCTTTTTCCAGTTTGTGAAAAGAACAAATGATCTCAAAGAAAACTTTTTTCTTAAATGTGGGATTTTAAGAAGATTATGTTAGTTTTCCTTTCCTGGTCTCTTTCTTTATTTTGGGCATTTGTCTACAAATTGAAAATAAAGATAAGTAATAATTCACAAAATCATATTCACATAATTTTCTCATAAGTCTTTTTAGTACTTTCTGTAGCATATGTTTGAAATTCTAAACACTTTAAAAGTCTAGAAAATTGACCATTTTTATAATAAACAAATCTACTAGGCTGAGTGGTAAACAAGTTAGATCTGTGTCTCATGGGGCATTTGCTAATGAAAGTTTTCTAAATACAGGCAATTTAGAGCTTGTATTTGCCATTATCTGGTGAAACGATTGGTATTACACCTAATGCAGCCTAGTGTTTTGTAATGTATTTTTTTAATACCCTTTAGTCATGATTGTGGAAAACCACGCAATGCAAAATAGCTGTCCTCTTTTGAGCAGTGATTGGACTTCTTACAATTCTGTTAGAATAAAAATTATATTCAAGGACAGCACTGTGCCTGAGAACTCTGACAAGGTGTGAAATGCTTGGGTTTCTATGGATTTAATGAACATATGCAAAGTTTTTTTAGCCATTCCTGGAGAATAAAGACCTCCTAGTCCCATAGCACCAACTGTGCTGGTCATAAAGCCATCTTCTCCATGCCAACTCTCTGACACGTCCTTATATTTGATTACTTGAGTTTCCAAAGACTGACAAAATTCATGACCCTCCTGCTTGGTTTTCTGAGTTTCTTTGGCTTGCTAGATAGTGTCTTTTAAAATTATATTTCATGGAAGTTTTTCAAAACTATAGAGTATGAAGGAATAGAAGAACTAAGCTTGTTTGGCATTTACTTTTAAAAACATTTTGCTATAAAAAATTTAAGCATGTAAGTTGAAAATAATATTATACTAACATTCATGAACTAAATACACTTGCATTAACATGATAGGATAAAAAATACAATAAAAATGGCAGATTTTCTCATATTGTTGTTGATATTTACTTGCATGCAAAATATTAATATTTCACTATTTTGACGAATATTACCAACAGTTTATAATGAAAGTATATTAAAATTAAGATCTTGAATATGATTTTAGCTTCTTGGCAAAATCCTAAGAGTAAAATAAAGCCTGTAGGGCACTGCATGCAGAAAATTAATCCCAAGTGTGTAGCCAACTCTTGTTACTAGAGTCCACAAGGGAGAAATGAAGCCACAGGGATACTGGTCTACTCAGATTTGGATCCAGATTTGGATTAACTTCGTATTTTAAAAGTAAGAATGAGATGTTTTTAACCAGTAGTTTATCCCTACACACTAACCATGAACTAAATGGACACAAATAAAGTTCCTTATTTAAAATTGTATCAAAGAATAAAAATTGTGTAAAATATATAAACCAAAAACTATCCGATTATTGAATTAAATCCATTATTAAAGGAAATGAAAATAGCAGATATCTCAGCCAGCAATTAAAAGGTGCTTGCTTGCAAAGGCCTGAGGTCAAGTCCCAAGCCAACCATGTAAGCCAGATGAAAAAAAAAGTGCTAAAGACTAATATTTGTAACCCCCGCACACAAATAAATTAAAAACTAGAAAGATCTAAATAAATAGGGAAACATTCTATATATAAGGATTGGAAGATAATGATGTTAATATGGTAAGTCAGGGATTTATCTCTAAAGTAATGAAAATGTTATGTGTGTGTGTGTGTGTGTGTGTGTGTGTGTGTGTGTGTGTGTGTGTTATGGTGCTGTCTTGAGTCTGTAGAAGAAATAATTTTTGTATTCTTGATGAATTTTCCTTTTAATCTGAATAGCTTTGGGTCATTTCTCCTTAACTACTAAAACACTAAAATTTGTATATTAGCTATTAGCTGGGAATTTGCTCAGACTAAGTGATGGCAAGTGGTGAGTGAGATGGAGACCTAGAAAGGATCATTTAGAGAGTAGGGTAATTATGGGCAATGAATTGAGAGTATACACCCACCAACATCATATGTTGAAACCCTGTGGTGGTTGAATAAAAAGTCCCCATAGACCCTCGTGTTTTCAATACTTGGTCTCCAGCTGGGGGAATTATGGGAAAGTTTTAGGTTCTGTTGCAGAAAAGACTGGGGATAAATTTTGGGGATTATAGCCCAGTTTCAAGCCCAGATGTCACACTACTTTGTCCTACTGATATGAAAATGTGACCCAGGCTTCCTGCTCAGGTCTGTCATGTTTTACCCACCATGATGAAACTTTGCCTCCAAAATATAAGCTGAAATAAACCCTTTCTTCCCTGGTCAGGTGTTTTTCTCCTGAATATTATTAGAAGGTAATTGCTCTAGCATATCAGTACCCAAAAGTGGGACTATTATCGCAGTATGCCTGAACACGTGTGGTTTTTTTTTAATTCAGTCTTTTTGAAATTGGTTTGCAGGAAGAATTTGTAACTTTTGGCTTGAGAAGCAGAGTTTAATGGACTATACTGGTGAGAGTTTGAAAAACTGCAATGTTAAGACAACTGTGAACTATGAAGGCTCAGCTTATGAACTTTGTGGGGAATAAAACTGTGTTGGAACTGGGTTAGAGGGAGTTAATTTGATGATATGGCAGAGAGACTGGCTATATTCTGCTCATGTCCCAAGAACTTGAGCATGTCTTTAATCCCAGCACTGGGGGGGGCAGAAGTAGAAGTATCATTATGAGTTCAAGGCCACCCTGAGACTACAAGGTGAATTCCTGATCAGCCTATTTTCAAGTGAGACCCTATCTGGAAAAACCGAAAAAGAAAAAAGGAAAAAGTGAATAGTTGGATTCAAAATAAGGAAGCCATACATGGTAGTTCATGCCTTTAATCCCAGAACTTTTGAGGCTGAGGTAGGAAGATTGCCATGAGTTCAAGGACAGCCTGGCCTACAGACTGAGTTCCAGGACAACCTGTGCTAAACTGAGACCTTGCTTTAAAAAAAAGAAAAGAAAAAAAGAAAGAAAGAAAGGAAGGAAGGAAGGAAGGAAGAAAGAAAGAAAGAAAAAAAGAAAGAAAGAAAGAAAGAAAGAAAGAAAGAAAGAAAGAAAGAAAGAAAGAAAGAAAGAAAGAAAGAAAAATGTGTGATTTTCAGAGAAGAATATAGAACAGAAGGATATATGAAATGCAAAGCTTGACACAGAAAGAAATGTGGACTGGATTTAGGCCACTTCAGCTATAATTACTCAGGAGATTAGTCCCTAGAGATCTGCATTGGGATAATAGAAACAGTATTCATTCTTAGTATCTTAGTGTAAGACTCTGCTGTCATCTGCTGACAACTATTTTCCTTTTGATAGCTCGCTCGTGGCCTGCTATTGTGTATTAATGAAAAATGACCCTTGATGGGGGGGGCACCAAATGACCATGTGCTCTGAGCAGCCCATCATGAGCTGGATTTTATCTGACGCAGCTGGATGTACTCCAGTAGTACATACATGATATGGCCCAAACAGGTTCTGAAGTCATGACTAAGTTACATGAAGAAGTTACCCAAATACCTATGACTTCTACTCTTGTTAAAATGTGTTCTGTCCAAAGCATGCACTTATGACTTCAAGGCATGTGCCCTGTCTTGGACTGACTGATGATGAGATTACTAGAGCTGATTTACAGGTTGCTATGTATGCTACACAGGCACCAACCAGAAGTGGACAGCCACAGCCTTACGACCCCTTTCTTGGGACAACCTTGAAGGACTGTGACAAACCAAAATCTTCACATAGGCATAACTTTGAGCAGTACACATGGATGTTCAGCCTGTTTAGAAGGAAAAGTGGCCAGATGTGTGGTTATATACTGATTCATGTGCTATGACTGATGGTTTGGATGGGTGGCCATGGACTTGAAGGATTTTTGTTGGAAAATAGGAGCAAAAGACATTTGGGGGCCCAAGGAGTATATGGATAGATCCCTCTGAATGGGCAAAAGATGTAAAATATGCTTGTGTATAAATGCTCATAAAGAGATGATCTCAGCAGAGGATGGCTGCAATAATCAGGTAAGAGAGATGACCTGTTTTGTAGATTGCAATCAACCTCTTTCTGTGGCTATCCTGTCATTGCACAATGCAGTAGCCCATGAAAAAGAGTGACCATAGTGGCAGGGATGGAGCTTGTGCATGGGCTTTCACTCACCAAGTCTATTCCTGGATGCAACTGTTGCTGAGTATCAAAACTGCCCTCAACAGAGAACACTGAGTCCGTGTTATGGAAACATTCCCTGGTGTGAGTAGCCAGCAACTTGGTGGCAGGTTGACTACATTAGACGACTTTCATTGTGGAAGATGAAGCTTTTTTGTACTTACTGATAAATATTTATTCTCGATATGGATTTTTCTTCCCTGCATATAGTTCTTCTGCCAAAACTACCATATTTGGACTTACAGAAAGCTTTATCCACCATCATGGTATTCCACACAGTATTGCTTCTGCCCCCAATAACGCAATTCATAGGCTTATGCTTATGGAATGCTACAAAGGGCTTATGCTTATGGAATCCACTAATATTACCATGTTTCCCACAAGCCTGAAGCAGCTGGCTTGATAGAAGAATGGAACAGCCTTCTAAAGAAATAGCAAAGGTCAACTAGGTGGCAGTGTTCTGGAGGGATCCAGAAGGGGTGTCTAGAAGGCAGGATATGTTCTGAATCAGCATCAGATATATGATACTGTTTCTCCTTATAGCCAGGTCTATGGAACCTATAGGTATTAGGAATCAAGGGGTTGATGTGGAAATGGTTACCACTCGCCATCACCCCAAGTTACCCACTAGACAATATTTTTCTTCCTTTTCTCACAACCTTATGCTCTGCTGACCTAGAAGTATTAGTTCAATAAGTAGGAGATCCCCTTTCAGAAGACACAAAAAATATTCCACTGAACTGTAAGTTAAATCGTCCCCCTCGGTCTTGATGACCTTAAGTAAATTATCTAAGAAAGGAATTATAGTGCTAGCAGGAGGGATTAATTAGGGTATCTTAAATCCTCCATAGCCTCCTGCATTGTAATTAAGCCTAATCATCAATCCCTAGCTGGTGGCAGTTTGATAGGAGGAGTCTCACTGGAGAAGATGTGTAGCTAACTGACTCTCTTTCTGCATCCAGGCATGCTTTTCAGAACCAAGATGAAGTTCTCTCTTCTGGACTTCTAAGCCTGAAATAAACCCTTTACTTCTGTGTTTTGTCCCAGCAATGAGAGGGTAACTGCAACAAAAAAAATGATACTTAAAAGTGGAACTATTCCTACATTACTCTATGCCCTTTTAATATTTTGTAACTTTTGCACGATTTGGGAAGTTGGATTAGAGAAGCCTGGAAATGCTGTAAGCAGAGCTTGAGGGAACCATTCTGGTGAGAGTTTGAAAGACCTAAATACAGACAGACTATGGTGACTCCGTTTATGAGGCTTCACAGAGGCAAAAATACTTTGACAGGACTGGGCTAGAGGCAATTTGTGTGATGTTCTGGCTGTGTTTCGTCTCTGTGCTGAGAACTTGAGCAAAATTGATTTTAAATGTAACGCACCTGGGTGTTAGAGGAAAAGTGAGTAGGTTCAGATTCTAGGCAAAGGACCTGCAACTGCTTCAGATGCAAGTCTTCAAAAGATAACCACTATTGAGCACTGGGACAGGTATTCAGAGGAAAATGGGAGAGCAGACCCTTGAAATAGTGGTATAGAAAACAAGAAAGCTTAAAGAATTTCCCACCCCTCAAAGTCTATTTTACCTCCTCCCCAATTAATTAACAAATTTGGTAGTCCACCTGGAACTGGGTCATGAAGTACAACCGTTGGCCATGGGAAAGTAGTGTTGCAGTCCCTGAATGGAGGCCATGGGAGGCCACAGCAGGTAGCCCTGACTATTATCCATGGGTTGCAGTGGAGACCCTGGGATTTTGGAATATGGGATGACTACCAAAACTCTGCTTGCTCTGTCTTGGGTGGGTTTTCCTGGACAGCAAGCAGCACAGTGGTGGAGCAGAATTTTGAGCCCAGAGATTTGTGATAGGTCCCAGATGCCAGACATGTAGCTGCAGGATTTAATGTTTGCCTTGCTGGTTTTCAATCTTGCATTGATGCAGTATTTCTTTACTATATCCTCTTTTTTGCAACAGGAATGATTCTCTATGCTTTTGTGTTGGAAGTATTTAACTTGTGTTTTGATTTTACAGGCTCACAGTTAAGAGACTGTTTGAGTCTCTGATGAGACTTTTGACTTTAGACTTTTGAATGAATGATGTTTGGGTTTTTTCAGTTTTAGTTTTTTTTTAAATATGTTATCAATAATTAGATACATTATATGAGCAAATCTAGGCATGGTACCCCCATTTCCCTCATTTCTGCCCCCAACCCACTGGAGGCCCTCCTCGGTGTGCATACTGGATCTGTCCACGGGCTAGGGGGTTATGAATTGCCCAGAGGTAGCCAGTTTTTTTTTTCAGATTTTCAAAGACTATGGGAATCTTTCAAGTTAAATTGAATTCAATTTGCATTATGACATGGTCATGAGTCTATGGGAGCCAGAATGTAATATGTTCTCCATAGACTCATGTATGTATGAATTATCATCATAATCAGTTCCCAGCTGGTATAACTTTGGGAAGTGGAACCTTGTTGAAGGAGAGACAGGCCTTGGGGTGTTATATCCCAGTTCTCCCTCGACAGAGTTAGCTTACCCTTGCTGCTACGTACTTCCCAAGTGCTATAGCAAGATGTTTGGTCCAGCCTCTGTTCTGCCATAATTTCTCCACCTTGATGAAACTTCCCCCAAGAGACTATTAACCAAGATAAACTCTTTCCTGGCATCAGCTGTTTTTGGTCAGTTGTTTTGTCCCAGCAATGAGATGGTCACCACAACATTGATATAGACTACCAGGGTGAAATTTGATTACTCAACAATAGGTTAAGAGCCTATCCAGATTGCAAGATTCTTCAGGGTACTTCTTGGTGGCAAGATCAATGGGAAACTGCAATGACCTCATCAAGGTAGGGTGGTAAATGGCTTAGCCCCTTCCTTAATAAAGGTGTGTGTCATCTCTCCAGATAAAGAACCAAGTCATGCTGAGGTGCTTGCTGAAAGTGGAGACAATAAAGAATGGGTAGAGAAGATTCTAGTTACAAATATCACCTAAAGCCATGTGACTAGTTATAGAAGCAAGGCTTATAATTACCATGGATGTTTCTTTTTATTTGTTGAATATTTATGCATATGTATGCAAATATTAAGATACTTTTGTTTTCCTTTCCTATATTTCCCTACCATATAATTAATATCAATCAGGATAATATCAGTAGTTAAGTGTTGTTAGACCTATATTTAAATTGCTGAATATTAGAGACCAAGTATTCCTTGATGATTTTTTTCCCCGTGTATATAAGAGGAAAGAATAGTATGCTTCTGGTTGCATTTGGCAAAATTATATCATGTTATGCAAAATTATGACCTCATTATTTTCCTTACTTGGAAATTAAGTATGACATATGGAAAGGGTCTGGTGTCAAGTTGACAAGGGGTGGGCATGTGGTGGTTAAGTTTGTTGTTAACCAAATCAGGAATGGAATGAGAGATGTGCCTCTTGGGACAGTCTAGAGGGAATTTCCATGCAAGATTATCTGAGCAAGTCCTTCATCCCAAATGGAAGGTCCTCCCACTTAGGGGTCTATATAAATGAAGCTCAACAAAGATTGTAAAACTTTTACTCCTTTTGTCCAATTACCTATGCTACTCACTAGTGCATGCTTTTTTTACCTGCCCCCCCTTCACCCCCATCTTGCTTCTCACTTGTGCTTCTCCAATCTTTAGAGGCTCTGTGGACTGAGAAGCTACCATTTCCTATGACTTTTTGGCCTACATCTAGCCTCATGGACTGAGCAGCTGCTGGATTCTTCAACGTTCCAGTTTGTGCACAATGGCCATTGGACTGTCCAATGGTTAACTTGCAAGATCATTCAATGTCATATCTCAGTCTATCAGTTCCCTTCCTTTAGAGAACCCTGACTGATATGGGTCCTAACTCTTAATGTGATAGTCTTGGAGGGGCTTTGTATGGGTTAGATAAGATCATATGAGTTTTGCCCTATGGTAGGATCAGTATTCTTTTAAGAGAAGTAAAATATTAGAACTAATCTCTGTCTCTCTCTCTCTCCTTCTCCTTTCCCTTTTCTCCCCGGCAATTTCTATCTCTGAAACAAGTTCCCTGCTAAGAAACTCAATCAGCAAGTACCTTGATCTTAGACTTTCCATCCTCCAAAACAATAAAATGTTGTGGATGTCTAAAAAATCAAATATGCTATGGTGTTGTAATAATTGTCCGAGCAACTGATGCATTGTGAAATGAGGAATAAGAGATAAAAGAAAGCTAGAAAATAGGAAATGCATTTGTTTAATAAGTCTATATCAGATAGCTACTTGAAAGGAGGATGAGTGAGCATTAGTTTTGTTTGATATATTTAATTGAAATTACTTCAAAACCACAAGTAAATTGCAAGTAGAACATAGTAATTTTGCTGTGTTGATGAAATTAGTTTTTTTTTTTTTGGTGGTGGTTGTTTTTCTTCTTTATAGAATAAGCCACTGTAAATGCTTTTTAGTTATGATTTGCAGAGAAGTCATAGAACAAATTATGTCCTCACTGTATGTGCTGTGATAGCTATGTTTATGCAATTTATAAAGTTTTCAGGAAACATAAAGAAATCAAATATCTGTTGAATTGTAATTTGAAATGATTGTTTTACTTTTATCTGTAATGAGCTGGTTCTTCCGAGTGAGAATCCAGGTTGAGTAATCAGTGAAGATTAGGTGGTTAACAAGGCAGAAAATGAAAATATGGAGCAGAACACAAAGAGCCCTAGCAATACTGAAGGGCATAACTAGGTGTGATACGATGGAGAATTCTCAGTGTATGCCTGTGAATAAAGCTGAGACAACCAAATCATAACTCAGATTCTTTTGGGAACAGTGTAGGTTGCTAACATCAGGTTCCTTCTGGTGCATACCATTGTGCAGCCTAACAAAGAAAAGACACAGATTCATAGGAGTTGATAAACAGATTAGACCAATGGGCTTCTGAGCTTAGCCAAATCATAAACTTCCAAATGGATATATGTTGGGGCTTATGTAAGGCTGGATACATACATACATACATACATACATACATACATACATACATACATAATATTACCTTCATCTGGATTTTCTTCTGGTCATCAAATAGAATACATTTCAGCTTGAATATCGATGGTTCCCTAAAGCATCACTTAGGAGTGTATCCAACATTAGCTTTATAGACCTAAAGGCAAGTGCTTTACCCTCCTTGGCTGAATTTTCTCATCCTTAAAACACAAGTAATCACATTTTCATGAAAACAATGATATATGAGAGCAAATTAAATATTGTCTGTAAGGAGTTTCACACAGTACCTGAAACAGGAAGTACCTAACTGATAACATAATGAAACTTGTATGTTTTCTATACTGAAGTCTCATAATCAAGACTTGTTTCATTTATTTATTTCTTTTGCGTGTGTATCAAGCCTAGTTACATTTCCCACATTTTTCCATTTGTACATGTTCACAAATAGCTGAGCATTTTTTTCTTTGATGTAGTAACAGGTCTGAAGGCTTGTGGTGCTGTGTGTCATGATGCTGTCTTTGGATGGGCAGTGGGCAGCACAGTCCTTCCTCTCACTACTCCCACACATTAAAGTCTGATCTATTACCTTTTAGGCCTTGTATGTGAGAATAACCCTAGTATTAGTGGATAATTAATGACAAAAATACCAGAAAACAAAATATGCTCCCTCAAAGCCCTATGCTTCATTTTTGAGCAAAGGAAACGAAACACTACAGAGAATCAAGGAAGTCCTCAGGAGGATCCATTCAAGAATTTGGGGGCCCAACTTTCCAGCCTTCACATTCTACCTACTCACAATGAATATTCCTCAGAACCCCTCAGGTTCTAATCAGAGAATTCAACAAATTAGCAACGAGCCCCTTATAATGCATTCAAACACAGATTTTGTGTCAAACAGAAAAAAAAATCATAGTTTTTTATGTGCCATTACTTCCTAGGAAAGTTCTCAGATTTTAATGTTTATTCATCTTTCTGAAGTTGTTTATTAAAGATATGTACTTCACATTTATTTAGTCTAAAGAGAATCTAAAGTGACTTACTTCAGGTACTTAGTACACCACACTTTGATAAACCCTACTGAGAAGTATGGAAGTGTCAGGCATCCCACCTTAAAATTTAAAAAAAAATCCCCCAAAGTGCAAAGTACACATTATAGCCAATTCATATAATTATAAAAATAAAGCACCATTTTAGTTTTTTTTTAAACAGCAAAAACATATTACAGTTTTGGAATAGTAATCCTAAATCATGATGGCAAGGACATTTTCAAACTGAAACATGTAGGGACAATTCTTTATATTTTTCTGATTTTTAAAATTGGTTTATTTATTTTTTAGTTTTTTAAATCTACTTTTTCCATTTTTGAAAATTTTGATACATACAAATAGCATATTTTTTATTTTATTCTCTGCTAATTACATCTTATCCCCTTCCCTCCCCTGCTTTTTCCTCCACAGTAACCCCATATTACATTCGTACCTTTTCTTTAATCCACTGAGTTAAGTTAGGGTTTTATTGCTTGACCAACATGGGAAAGAACTGTGGTAATATTTCTTCTGGACATTATAAACAGCTTCTCTAAGAATAATATTGTGATATTCTCTGCTAAGTCTCTAACTTATAACTTACCCTGAACTTTATTTTACAATCATACAATCCACTGGCTTAAAGCCATGGGACCAGGTTTCCTCTCTCCCTTTGTATATCGTTGGCCTGATCCAAACAGCACAGATAACCAATATTGATAAGGAATATTTAGAGATGCTGACTGATCTTAAATTATGTTCTTTGCTTAATTTCCTCAATGGCCTGGTTAGAGCCTTGACCCAGAACAAGTGTGCCTGCATGAGAAGTGTTGACCATAAAGTTGAACACAACATGGTCAGTAACACATTGTCCATAGAACTTTCACAGATCTGTTGTCTTAGTTTGAATACATTTTGAACAGAGTGTATGTGTCCTCTGGATCAGCACAATCCAGCAGGTGATAACCTGAAATCCCTTCCTTTAAGAAATATCTAAGGATTATCAAAATTCTAAAGTTCCCTGCTCTTTCTCTAGGCAATGCTCAACTTGTTTTACATATTACTAGCTTTTGGCTGCATATATTTTAAAAACTTCAGCTTCAGAACACCAGAGCAGCAGTGATAGCAGATGCAGCAGGTTCATCTTTGCGTTAAATAACTCCAAGAGCCAGTTTTCTTTCTCATGTAGGTTATGCTATAGACACTTCTAGCCCAATGAGGTACATCCAAGGGTTGGTTTTCTATCCCTCACTCTCTGCTCCTAGAAGAAGCTTGCTCACTCACGGATAAATGACTCCAAGTGTTAGTACCTATAATTCCAGGGCTGTGTCTCCAACTGACCATGATCCCATTTGTCAATTGATCTTATTTCCTAAGTAACTGGGGTCCTATTTGGTATATCCACACTTGGGCATATATCTGAATACTCTCTACCTTCCTGTAGAAGTTTGTTTCCAGTCTTACATTATTAAAGTCTTTGATCCATTTGGAGGTAATTATTGGGTAGAGTAAGAGATGTGTTTGGCTTCATCACTATATATTGTATCCAGTTTTCTCAGCACCATTTGTTAAAATGCTATCTTTTTTTTTCCCAAAGAGACGTAGTCTCTTCTATTTCTCTATATGTCTGTTTCTTGTGCCAGTATCATGCTGTTTTAATGATTACAAATCTACAGAATAACTTGAAATCAGGTATGATGATACGTCCAGCAATATTATGCTTTGCTCATGATTGTTTTGGCTATTGAGAGATTTTTGTGCTTTCAAATGAATTCCAGGACTTTTTTCTTATTTCTAAAAAGAAAGGTGCTAGAATTTCCATTGGGATGGCATTGAATTTGTCAATTATTTTTGGTAGGTAGGATGGCCATTTTCATGAATTTAATTGTTCTAAATTATAAGCATGGGAGGCCTTTCCATTTTCTAGAACCTCAGTTTCTTTCTATAGTGTTTTAAACTTTTCATTGTGTAGGTCTTTCACCTCCTTGGCTAGGTTTAGTACAAGGTATTTTTTTAAGATATTGTGAATGGAATTAATTTCCAAACTTTTTCTCAATATGTTTGACATTGATATATAAGAAATTGACTGGTTTATAAGAAAACTACTAATTAATGAATTATGTGCATATAAACAGGGATACTTTAACTTCATCCTTCCTAGTTATATCCCTTTTATTTTCTTCTCTTATCTTATTGCACTGGCTAAGACTTTAAGTACCATATTGAATAGAAATGGATAGAATGGACATAATTGTCTTGTTCCTGATCTTAGCAGGAATGTTTTGGGGTTTCCTCCATTTACCATGATATTGGTTATAAGTTTGGGGTACCTAGCCTTTATTGTGCTAAGATATGTTCCTTTCCTCTCTCATCTCTCAAGGACTTTTTGTGGATTTTGTGAAGGTTGTTTTCTGTATCAATTGTATCAATTGAGATGAATATGTTCTTTCTTTTGAGTCCATTTATGTGCTGAATTGCATTTATTGACTAATACAAGTTGAACCATCCCTGTGGAATAAAGGTCACCTGATCTTAGTGTATAATCTTGATGTGCCCTTGATATCATTTTGCAAATATTTTATTTGGAATTTTTATACCTATGTTTATCAGGGAGATTAGTCTATAATTTTCTTTTTTGTTGTATCTTTATCTTGTTTTGCTATCAGAGTTATTCTGATGTCATAGAAAAATTCTTTCTATTTTATCTAACAATTGGAAAAGCATTGTTTTGAGTTCATCCTTAAAGGTCTGATTGAATTCTGCAGTGAATTTATCTTTACCAAATATATATATAAATATATATATATATATGTAAATATATGGTTAATACATACATATATATGGTAAATATATACATATATATATATGTTGGATAATTGCTTTGTGTGTTTTAAGACATTGGGTCTCCTTCCTTCTAGCATAGGCTGACCTAGAATTCACTGTGAGGTCTCAGGGTTGCCTCAAACTCATAGAAATACTCCTACCTCTGCTTCCAGAGTACTGGGATTAAAAGGCATGTACCACCATGCCTGGTCTTGGTTAGATAAATTTTTATTACTGCTTTAGTCTCTGCTCGTAATAGATGTTTTTTTTTAAATCAATGGCCTCATATTAGTTTAATTTTGATGGATCATGTGCATCTTAAAACGCAACTATTTGATTTAGATTTTCCAGTTTAATGAAATAAAGACTTAAAGTATGTCTTTATAATTTTATTTTGTTATCATATGTCGCAATGTCTACCTTTTCGTCTCTATTTTTTATTTTTTTCAAAGAATTAACTTGTTTCGATTAATTTTATATTCTTTTTCACTTCTATTTAATTAATATATGCTGTGACTTTAATTATTTCTTCTCATCTACTGTTTTGTGGTTTGATTTCTTCTTATTTTTACAAAGCCTTAATGTGCATCACTAGACTATTTACAAGAGATCTCTCTGGTTTTCACATGTAAGTACTTATAGCTATAAAATTCCCTCTTAGGGCTGCCTTCGTTGTACCCCATACGTTTTGGTATGCTGTGGTCTAATTTCCATTCATTTCTTGGAATTTCCCAATTTTCTTTTTGATTTCATCAATGAAATTCATATAAAATGGGTTGTTTAATATCCATAAGTTTATGTGTTTTTTCTATAATTTCTCCTGCTTTTGATTTATAGCTTTGTTCTCAGATAGAATACAAGAAGTTATTTCAATTGTCTACTGTTATTCTTATGGTCTTCCCTTTAGAGTTGACCTGGAACTTCTTTCTTAAAGATCTCAAGAGTCATTCTTTGTTCTGCACATTTAATGTTTTAACTATTATGTGATGTTAGGAATTTATTTTCTGGCCCTGTCTATTTAGTGTTCTATACGCCTTTATAGCTTAATGAGCACCTCTTTTCCTAGAGTTGGGAAATGTTATGTGATGACTTATTAAAAACTTTTTTTATTCCTTTGGCATGGATTTCTTCTCTTTCTATGCCCCAAATGCACTGATTTGGTCTATATGTGGTATCCCAAAATTCTTGCATGCTTCATCTATGTATATGTGTGGTTATTATTTTTATTGACTAAAAATATCAATTTTTCCAGTTTGTCTTCAATTCCAGTTATTCTCTTCTCCTCATTCTACTGGTGAGGCTTTCCATTGAGATTTTTATTTTACTTCCTTTATTTTTTATTTCCAGCAGTATTTCAGTTTATTTCACTTTAATATTTCTATTTATGGGATTCCATTTTCATCTCTTCCACTGACTGTCTCATGTCATTCAGCTGATTATTTATGTTCTCAAGAAATGAAACAGCTCAAACTGCAACAAGAGAACTCTCCATCAAGGAATAATCATGAAACTATCCACACACCCATGTACCCAGGGACTTTGGGCTAAAGCTTTTGAGTTCTTATTTTGATTTTCTCCTTCACTGGCTCACACTGAGGTGGTTTCTTTTTTTTCTTTTTTTGGTTTTTCGAGGTAGGGTCTCACTCTAATCCAGGCTGACCTGGAATTCACTATGTAGTCCCAGGATGGCCTTGAACTCAAGCCAATCCTCCTACCTCTGCCTCCAGAGTGCTGGGATTAAAGGTGTGTGTGTGCACCACAACCGGCTGAAGTGGTTTCTTTTTTTTTTAAAGATTATTTTTAAAGATTATTTTATTTACCTATTTTTTATATTTTATTCATTTTCAAGCAGCGAGAGAGAGAGAGAGAGAGAGAGCACCAGGGCCACCACCTTGTGGGTCTGGCTTATGTGGGACCTGGGGAATTGAACCTGGGGCCTTAGGCACTGGAGGCAAGTGCCTTAACCGCTGAGCCATCTCTCCAGCCCTGAAGTGGTTTCTAATCTGCTATTTTAACCAGAAGTCCTAAAACACATTTTTTAAAAAAATCTTGAACTTTAATCAATACTTTAATCTATATCACAAGCATTTAATTTCAATTCAAACAAGGTTTGAATGTATCCTTTGTCCACGTTCATGTCAAAGGCAATTCACTGTGAGAAATCGCACCAAATCTGGAGATGGCATATCCTTTTATGAATTCCAGTCTATTGATTGGCTCCTATTATCCTTAGGAAATGCTTTCCTTTTGTCGAGATTTTAAAAGAAAAAGCTAAGAGATCAATTTTCAAGACATCAGAAGAAAGTATGATTAGGCACTGAGAAACTTCAAGGGCTAGGCAAAGTCCACCCATTGGAAGAGATTTTCTCTTTAGAAAATCCTCATTATACTTTTTATGTATATGCTTCACGGAAGAGACTCCTACATGAAAGAATGATCTTATTATCACTGAAGTTCATTAAAAAGGATTCTATTGGTAATAGGATGGTGAACATGGCCTTCAGAAGCAACGGTAGCAGGAGAGGAAGAAGAGAGTGCCAACAAGAGGGAGAAAATAGCAAAACTTGAGTACATCTTAATTAACCATGAATGCTTTCTGCAATTGGGAGAATTTGGTCTTCATAAGAATGACAAAAATATAAGACCAAAGACACATGGTGACACCCCTCTTCCTATCTCTGTGTGCAAACACACCAAGATAGTTTGTATTTTTAAATAATTCATTATTTATTTAGACTACTTTCAGGTTTTTTTTTCTTTCCATCCTTTCCAGTTATTGTACTCATATATTTTTGTGAAATAGATATTACTGGTCACTGACAGCATTTGAACATCTTAGTAGGTCTTTTCACCTATATCCAAGGTTCCTTAATCTTATTCCATTTAATTTTTATTTCAGCTACCTCCACACTCACTCCTAGAGTTGGCTAATGTTCTCATTCTGAATAAGATTCAGATTTTCATGAAGTATTACACTGTCATGTTGTAGGATGGGTGTGTAAAGCTTCCATGCTTATGCAATTTTTTCACCTTTGGTTTAGAAATCTAGATACTTCCTTCCTTCATAAAACATTATTGTACTTCTTTGCAGGGAGTGAGAGTATTTTCATACTTGGACATAATGTGAGTTGATCACAATCCCCTCTCAATGCCTCCCTCCACGCCTCCCTTCCTCTGAACTCCTACTTTCTTTCCAACTAGGTTCTCTTCTATTTTGATGGCATTTTATCATCCTCCATCATCTATGTTGAAACACTGATGAGTTCAATGGTGGAGCGGTCTTGGGGAATAAATGGCAGGGACTGTGAGGTTATCAGGCAACCTATGTAAATCTTGAAGATAGTGCTTCAAAGTCTTCCTCCCTATTACCGAGCTCTAGGGCAGGGGAAAGATCTCATTCAGCGCTGAGTACTCAACTGCCATGACTCTCAGCCATTTGTAAGTTTTCTGTCACACCAGGAGTCACTGTCATCTGAAAAAAAAACACATTAAGAATACAAGAGGACAATTTGATGGACACACAGGTGCTGTCAGCCAACCAACTGTGGTGACTTACTCACTGGGTTCATGACCAGCCCAGCCACACGTTTTAAACTAGGTCTTCAGGATGGGTGATGAATTCAAGTTATTGTAATTCTTCATTTATCCTCCCCTCCTCCTCCTTTCCCAGCCTTCCTCTTTTATTTCAAGATATTTCCTTTCAACCCCACTCCAATGGAAACCTCAGTTCATTCACAGGACTCCCAAGAACCCACTTTGTTACCTTGACATTCTATCTATTTAAGGTGTCTCCATTTTTATATTGAATGAAAATATGATATAGGTTGATTTCATGTTTACAGTTTGTTAGGAAATAATTATCACACAATAAACTCCAAAGCTGACATTTTCCTTTTCCCAGATTTTAATCTTTAAACTCTTAGATGTCTTTATATTGGTTCACATCTCTGACCTATTGACTATTAAGTGCACTGATTGCTTCTTTGGAATATTTTTATATCATTCCACTTTTCTTTTGCTATTATTTAATTATGAATATGCCTTTTAATATCATCAACTCACAATTTTTCTGGTTTAATTTTTGTAACAGCTTCTAGTATAGAGAAAACAAACAAACAAAAAAGACTTTTGTCAAAATAACTGATAAAGATCAAGGTGTACGTCAGTGGTAACACATTTGCCTAGCACGTTTAAGGCCATGGTTTCAATCCCAAAGCAATGCTCCAACCACCCAAAAAGGAGAGATAATTACAGGAAATGGCATGACTGCCTTTCTTTCCAATTTTGACACTCTTTGATATCTTTGTTTTATTCACAGTTTTACTATAGCTGTTGTGATAGTGTTTCCTACTTTTAATTTACTTTTCAGAGCTACCAGGTATAAAAGGGAAATATAATATTTTGAGATAGTGCCAAGTTATGGCTTCTTCAAATTCTACCAACATGACTTGCAAGATGATAAGATTAAGGTGCTAATATAACCTACTGTTAGAAAATATCAGTAGCACTTCAGAAGGGAATGAAAACATTGAGGGTATTTAGTACAGTTTTAAATCTGGTTTAAAGTAGGTCTTCTGATGTAGAATTTATGATAAGACTGGTCAAACATCATGCAATAGTCTTTAGGATTGTTAAATACAGAACAGTAACAATATTGAAGCAACAATTCCCTAAAGTTAGGTATAAACTTCACAATGGTGTTTTCTATTAAGTAGGTAATGAATCTTTGAAGAAATTCAAAGACCTTCTCATTTGTAGTTATTGCAGCTGACCATTTTCTAAGATTGTCCATGTTTTCATAAAGATTAAAAAAGTCTATATAAGGTTTTAAAGCATTCATAATAACTGTAAAATAAAATTTTGGGAAAAAGATAAGGCATAAGATCTTTTCATCCTAAAAACAAGGTGCTCCTGTTTTTCTACCAACTTCAGAAAACTCATGCTTTCAACAGTGCCTTTTGATAGAAGAGCTGGGAAAAGATCAGCACAAACAAACTTCATATGAATAAATCTTTATGATACCTATTAAACACTGATTTAAAAAATAAACAAATAAGAAGCTCTTAACACTCAGGCCAGGTGTGATGGCACACCAGCACTTGGGAGACAGAGGTAGGAAGATCACCATGAGTTTGAAGCCAACCTGGGACTACAGAGTGTGTTCTAGGTCAACCTGGGCTAGAGTGAGAAGCTACCTCAAAACAATAAAATAAAACAAATGAAACAAAATGAACAACAGTGTCTATCAAGTTGTGTCATACCAAATATACATAATCACAAAATGTAGACAGAGTCTCAGGAGGAGAGATAGTTAAATTTTGCCAGGCTCTTCAGTAACATGTCAGGGTGCTCTATCATTTTTGGCCGTGAAAAGCCATATTAGAAGAGAAGGAGATGGAACAACATTTTGGGGGAAAAACACAGTTTTTTGATTATGAGAGACATTTCTGCTATTCCAAAACAAATAAAATTTCACAAGTGCTACAATTTTCGAATCTCTAGAATTGTGTTTAAATACTGAAATGTATTTTAAAATATTTGAAAGGTTTTGTGTCTTCACATCATCCTTCACTGTAGCAAATGAGGAAAAGATTTTGCAGGTTGCATCAATACACTAATTACATGATCTTTATGTTCTGGGTGTCAATGAACTTTCCGATCTGGCTCTTTTTTGTGCATTCAGCTTCAGGAATTACCTATGATGTGATAATTAGATTCTGCAGCAAGAAAGATTTCAGTGATCTAAGTTGTCCCAGCTCAATCTCATTGCCATCAGCAAGAATATCTCTAAGAAGCTTGGAAGTAAAGGATATCATCCAAAAGTCATAGACAGAATTAAATTATGCTATAAAAATTCGATCAAGCAAATTACGCAGGGATTATTCATGGAGGTGTTGGCTAGCCATGTGAATATGATTTTTTTCTGGTCACTCTGTTTGCTTATAGAGTGGGATGATTCAGGAAATTAAATACTCTACAATTTTGCTCACAGTCTTACTCACTAGACACCATATGGTTTAGAGCATGTAATATCCCACTGAAGATGACTCATTTCAGGATAGCTTGAAAACATGTGTCATGCAGGGCCACTTACCAATTTAACAATCTTACACCTTTTGGATGCCACGGTATTAGCATCAGTCACTGTCTTCCTTGAAATGCATAGGAAGCAAATTGCATGTCTTCAGCAAAAAATGTTAATGGAATTAGATCAACCATATCTATGCCAACAAATAGCTATCTCTAAAATCTCATCATGCAAGGAGAAGTCTCAATATGGCAGTCTTAGAGGATGGAGAGCAGAGGAAAGATGGATAAAAGCCTTACTAAACATCAACCATTTTTATTTTTTATTGTAAACTTATTTATTGTTACTAATTAGATACATCACATGAGCATTTCCCTCCTCCCTGTCTCTATCCCGCAGGGGCCCTCCTCAGTGGATTGCTAGACCAGTCTATGAGATAGGGAAGTTATGAACTGTCCAAGAAGCAGCCAGTTTTTTTCTTTGTGCGTTGTTGAGGGGGGACATGCCTCTCGATATTCTCCCCAACCTTGGCTCTTACAATCTTTCCACCCCCTCTTCCACAAAGTTCCCTGAGTCATGGTGTTTGAGTTTTAAGTCTGCTTTATTTGCTGTTAAGATCAAGAGTCTCTGGATTTCTACTTTGGATTGTGTTGGGTATCCTCAGTGTCTCCACTGGCTTTTCTTAGATTATCTGACTTGCTGTGGAGGTAGTTCTCTTGCTCATTTTGCCACATCCTCAGGTTGTATTAGGGCCCTAAATAAAAAGTTAGAGATGATTCATCTCTTGCCTGGGTATCGGCCATCATTTCATGTCTTGTTAGTGGAGTTAGGCTGTCCAAAGTTCTTGCTGCCTTTTGAAAACGACAAACAGAATCTCCAATGGAGAGTGAAATCAATATAGGTTAAAAGAGACAAAACATTGTTAATTTGGTGAGCTTCTAATGGGAGTAGCATCTCTGTAGATCTCTGGTTAGTGGGTTCTCCCCTTGGAGCCTGGGGTTCTTGTCTCCAGAAGAGTCTGCCATGGATCCCAGTTCCAGTTAAGGGTTCTTGCCACTGAGCAGATCTCTTAGGCAATTAGCAAGCCATTGATTACCCATCTAGGTTAAGCACCACTATTGCACAGATGAGCATTCTTGGCTTGCTGGACTTTGCCATATAGCAGTGTCCTCAGCATTCTCATACCATTGGTCTGTGTTGTATATCAGTGATCTCTGCTTTCTCAGAATATTGTTGGTCAGTTTCCCCTGTCATCTCATGTAACACCTTCCAGCACTACACAGGCTACCATTTGGGAGCTGGTTGCCTTTCTGAATCCAACTCTCCCAGTGTTGTCTTACAACAGTCCATAGTATCATCCAATCATTTTTAGTGAGGCACTTCTTTGATCTTGTCAAGATAACTATTATAGGGTCAGCAGTCGATAGTCCTGACTGACTTCATGGATGCACAAATCTCAAATGACCATCCCCAAGGGGTTGGGGGAGAGGAGACATAGAAACCTTGGGAATGTTTTATATCTCCAGAGTTGTATCCTTGGCTGGATGTACTATTTCACTAAGCCATAAGATGGGCAAAGCTGCCATCCCCAACCATAAGAGTTTCATTCTTGCCAATATTTCACACAAAATGATGAAAATGTCAAAATAAATGCCTTTTTTACACAATGAAAATATACTAATAAAATAATTTTCTGGGCTGGAGGGATGTTTCAGCAGTTAAGGTGCTTGCCTGCAAAGCCCAACAATGCTGGTTTGATTCCCTACTACCCACGTAAAGCCAGATGCACAAAGTGGTACATGCATCTGGAGTCCATTTGAAGTGGCTGGAGGCCCTGGTGCACCCATTCTCTTTCTCTCTTCTATCTCTCTCTGCTTGCAAATCAATAAATAAAACTTTTAAAAATAAAAATTTGTTCAGTGATGAGAAACAAGTCCTTACAAAGCTCTCTACCACTAAGCTAAATCCCAATGTCCCTCAAAAATTTTTAAAGAAAAGAAAATTGTGATTTTTATGTTATTTTTAAAATATTTTCATTTATTTATTTGCAAGCAGAGAGAGAAGAGACAGAGAGAGAATGGGAACACCAGGGCGTCTACCTTCTGCAAAATCTCCAGATGTATGCACCACTGTGCATTTGTCTTTATGTGGATACTGGGAAATCAAACTCAGGTCATTAGGCTTTGCAAGCAAGTGCCTTAACTGCTGATCCATCTCTTCATAACCCTTTTTATGATTTTTATAATGTGATAGATTGATATCCCCAGAGGGAGTGCCTTCCATTTTTTATTAAAAACCAAATCATTTCTGTTAGCCAAATTTTTGTATTGCAAATTTCAAATAATCTCATCTTTATCTGTGTTAAATGCATAATTTAAAATTAAAACATGGGCAATTATATAAATACTTTTGTATAAACTCTACCAAAACATACAGTACTTTAAGATTTTTATAGATATTTATTCATTATTATAGATTGTATTTAGGAGCTTTATTGAGGTATAATTGATGTGAATTAATGACAGACATATCAGGAGGGCTTTAACATAACAATACACCCCTGATGTTATCACCATGAACAGGACAGTGAACATGGCCATCAACTCAAAAAATTTTCATGTTCTATTTTATCATTGTAATACTTCACTTGTTACAGCCATTATTGCCCCAACTCATTCATTCAATGCATATATATATATATATAAATATATATATATCCACCCTTAAGTTTTATCAGTATGGGACAATATGTATTATTTAGAATTTTGCATATGTGCAACCATACAATATGCATTTCATACTGATTTCTTTCATTCAGCGTGATAATTTTGACATATCTTTACATATATATCAGTATCCCATTTCTTAATACTGGGAAAAAAAACTCCTGTTATAGATGCATCAATTTGCTTAACCATTCGTCTCTTGAAATGTTTGGGGTACTTTGAGATTTTATTTATGGCAAGTAAAGCTGTTATGAGCATTTATGTACAACTGCTTATTAGTAAGCAAATTTTTTTTTCCTTGGGTAAATACATGCTTGAATCTCATGAACAGTTAAAAGTTCCTAGTTATCTGAAGGTTTGGAACTGTTTTTCCAATGTAATTCAATTTTATGGTTCAGTCACTTCTTCCTTATGAACTTTTAATGTTGTACCTTATTGTGTTTTTATTATACTTAATTATTTTTTAAATATTTTATTTATTCATTTTCAAGCAGAGACATACAGAGAGACAGAGACAGAGAGAGAGAGAGAAAGCACCAGGGTCACCACCTTGGGGTTCTGACTTATGTGGGTAATGGAGAATTGAACCTGGGCCTTGGGCACTGGAGGCAAGTGCCTTAACTGCTGAACCATCTCTCTGGCCCAACTTCATTAATTATTAATGATGCTGTGTAGATTTTCATTTGCTTATTTTCTATCCATGTAACTTCTTTGGTGAAGGGTCTTCTCAAATTTTTTGCCCACTTGTCTCCTGAGTGTTTTGTTTTATCTTTGGCAATTTGTTGTACATTCTGGATAAAACCTTCTAGCAGGTCTGGCTATAATTCCAAACATGTGTGAAGACAGGTTCAATCTAGGATGTGGGCTTTGTAAATATTTTCTACTATACATTGAATGTCACTCCATTGTCCTAATAATACTTTTATAAGAAAAAATATTATTTAATGTTTATAAAGTCTTATTGGTAGATGTTTTTGGATGTTTTTTATGTCCTCACTAAGAATTATCACCTAGCCAAAGTTCCAGCAGCACTTTTATGCCCTTTGATTCTTTGTATATTGATATCATACATGAAGTATGCATCAGACAAGAAGTTCCTTCTCTGGACTTCATTCTCAATACCCACATGCTCTAGGCAGGACCTGTCACATGGTTCTGCATGGAAGAACATTATCAGAAATACAAAATCTTGTATGTGGACAAAGGTTGAATCCAAAGAAGAGGATTATAAAACAGGAACACAGGCTGACACCTGAAGAAAACAGCCTTTAAACATGTATTTTCTCTTATTTTTTTTTATCTCTGTGAGAAGAGAGAGAGATTTTGCCAGGCGTGGTGGCACATGCCTTTAATCCCAGCACTTGGGAGGCAGAGGTAGGAGGATCGCTGTGAGTTCAAGGCCCCCCTGAGACTACAGAGGAAATTCCAGGTCAGCCTGGGCTAGAATAAGAACCTACCTCAAAAACCAAAAAAAAAAAAAAGAAAAAAAAGAAAAGAAAAGAAAAGAGAGATTTCCCAGTGTCCTCCCACGATCTGAAGGCATTTGGAGAAGGCAGAGTTGGACGAGTGCTGCATAGAAATGGGTTGGGGAGCTTGTAGATCCCCGTGCACCATCCACAACACTTTTGAAACAGAACCTGTTTCTCATTTTCACCTCCTCTGCTTCCAAGCCTTGTGATAATAGTCTTTGCATAGAAAAATAATGAGGGACAGGAAGCTAAGAGCAGGGAGGGAACATGGGGGCCTGTAGCCCTTGACAGCAATAAACAAAGGGAGTGAAATATCACCACTATAAAAACAGAAATTTAGCAATCTATGAAATATTCCTGAACTTATTTTAAAATAGTTAACTTTATACAAGTACCCGGCTGCAGTTTCTACACATAAATACTCAGCCAAAATAGCATTATCATTAATGAGATTGACTGCCAATGGGAAAACGTCCCTATGTTTCTCTTAATGAAATATTCACGTTTCCAAACAATATGTGGAGGTTTGAGGCCGTTCTTTGAAAAACAGGAACAATAAAGGAGGAAATGCATGAGCTAAAATGATTTAAAATTTGCCACCACATCAGAAGAGCATAAATGCTTATTAATTTTAACTTATTTTGAGGTTATTGTGACAACAAATTATAAAAAAAGCAATACAAAGAATCCATGTCCAGGATTCAATTTTCATAAAGGAAAAGGCCTTGCAAAACTAGAGAAGTTAGTCATTTTATTATGGAGTCGTCTTAAAATAATGCATCAAAACTGAAAACACTGTGTCTAATGCAGCTAATCCGCCCACATCAGAGTCCAGCAATGAAGGGCTCATTCTGATAAGTATATGCAATGTGTCCTCCTGAGCATGCGGCTGGTGGGAGGTAGGGCTCCATACCACTCTGCTCAGCATCTCCAGAGAGCATTGCACTTTGGGTCACTAGCAAGAGATAAAAGACCAAGTTCAAACCATGATGCATGCTTCCTACCATAGTAATGATCATAAGTTGTCCCACCGTATTTGGACACCATTTGTAGTATGACACACCCAGCAGGCCATGAACGTTAGTGGAGTCCAAGTATGGAGCATTTCCATTTCTACAAGCCACCTTGTTCTTGCCACCTCTCATCCTCACCTCCCTCTATCCCTCAGCCCGAGCCACCACTAAGCACTCATCCTGTGATGTTGTGACTTCGAGAACAGAGCAGTAGATAAATAAATTCATCACCCACATCGTGGTGAGTTGCAATATGCCAAGAACTGTGAGTGATCATTCATTTTTATTGTGATTCTTGTTATTAGAAACATTTAAAGAACGGATCATTCGTTTTTATAATCATATAGAGTCACAGCATAATATTGGAAAAAGAGTGTCAGATGGTTAAACTTGGAAGTTTTTGAAAACATGCTAATCCGAAAATTTTCCTAAGTACCATTGATATTTCCCAAGTTCACAAAGTACTACTACTGTGCAGTAGTGACCACAATATAAACTATAGAATGCTAAAACAATGCCCAGTGAAATGTTAAATTCTAAAGTGGGAAGACCCTGCTACATCACTTCTTATCTGAATTGCTCACCCTGTGTTCTGAAGATGCCAGAGGGTTTATTCCAGAAGCTTCCCCGCATCGTTATTTAACACTCTACTCTGTCTTCTTGTGCTTGAGTCTGTAACATAATTCTGCTCTTAGCTACCAAAGACAAACTCCTGAGGTTGAACAGAAAGATTCACTTGTCTCACGAGAAATTCATACTCGTTATAAAACAGAAATCCCATTTCCCCTCAGTAATAGAGTAGCCATGAATCACAGCGTCACGCTGGCTCGGTCATAATCTAATACATCATGCCTCAGACAACAATTTGATTTATCAAGAGACTCTCTCTGCAGGGCTACCAATACTATTGATGCTCATTGAAGAGGATCTAATTAAGCCCTTGGTGAGCTAATTTCATTTTCTTTTTTTTTTCCAAAATAACTTGTGGTATGTAGCGTAAATAAGATACAGAGACAAGGGGCTAAGAAATCTTTCTTTGGCAAAATCTGGAGCGTGGCTTCATTTCTCTCTTACCCGATACAGGTTGTTTAGACATGCAAAATGGTCTTCTTCCATAGACTCTGCACAGGCATGTTTATTTCTATGTACTAAGCACATCCCAGTTTTCCTCGAGTATAACATTTTCTTCCAGATTCACTTCAGAAAACCTCAGTGCTTCGTGTTGGTTATCTGCTTGGATGATGGCTCAAGAACAGACAAATTGATTCTGCTTTATTCCATCATTGGTGGTGAGCAGTTTGGAGTAAAGGTGTTTGTCGATTTGGATAATTTCTTCGAAGCTTGTTATTTGTTTGCGAATGCATCCTTTACCCAACTCCTGGAAGAATAAGGAGCTGAATCAGCCATATTTTGAATTAAAAAGAAGACTTTATGTTGTCTCAGAGAAGTAGCAGTTTGATGATGACCTTAATGACTCTCCTAATTGAGTTTTACTCTGAAGTTGTGTGAGGCACATGTGCTACGCAAAAAATATACCAGCATCTATGAATCCACCTGGAGCCTTTATTTATCTTTAATATCAAAATATGTCTCCTTTCACAATACAGAGAGATGAGTTCATTATAAACACCTGACTATGTTCGTAACAAAATATTCTATTAGTTGGGCAATTAAAATAACAGCCAAAAGGCTGGAGCAATGGCTCAAGGGTTAAAGGAACTTGCTTGCCAAGCCTGACAGCAAGAGTTTGATTCCCCAGTACCCACATAAAGCCAGATGCATAAACGGGTGCATGTATCTAGAGTTCATTTGCATTGGCAGGATGCCCTGGCGTGCCCATATCCTTCCCCCTCCTCTCTCTACTCAAAAATAAAAAAGTAAGCAGCAAAAGTGAGCTGGCTCACATCTGTGGGTAGTATAGTCTAAGTAATGGGCTTGGAGCTGGGCTAATAAAACTCAAGGTCCACTCCCAGTGACACACCTCTAGCAAGGCCCCATCTTCCGAATTGTCGCCAGGTGGAGACCAAGTATTCAAAACACATGAGGCCATGGGGACATTTCAGACCACTACAATGCTAGTGTGGATATAGAGAAATCAGATCACTCACACAATGCAAGTAGAAATGCTATTGCAGTGATGCCGGGGAATAGTTGGGTGGTTTATTGTAGCATGTTCCAGATTGTATTCTAGGGTATTTAGCCAAATCTAAAATCCAAACCTAAAAATCATTCCAAGAAGTTCAATTATAAAAAGATCTTAATTTTAACTGGGCATGGTGGCATACACCTTTAATCCCAGCACTGGGGAGGCAGAGGCAGGAGGATTGCCATGAGTTTGAGGCCAGTCTTGGACTACAGAGTGAGTGCCATGTCAGCCTGGGCTAGAGTGAGACCCTACCTCCAAATAATAATCTTAATTCTATTTTATTAAGATAATTAGGCATAAGCAAAAAGATTAAAGTACAAAAATACTGATTTAGTTCCCAGAACTAGAAACCTATCTTTGTTACATTGCATGGGGTTATCATATCCTTTTCAAAATTTTTAAATTCATATTTTATTAATTTTATTCTAAATGATGTAATGTTCTTCATTTTAAATATTTATTTATTTGAGAAAGAAACAAAGAGAGAGAGAGAGAGAGAGAGAGAGAGAGAGAATATGGGCACACCAGTGCCTCCCAGGCCACCATAAATGAACATACATATGCTACCTTGTGCATCTGGCTTTCCTTGGGTACATGGAATCAAACCCAGGTTGTCAGGCTTTGCAAGCAAGCGCATTTAACCACTGAGCAACCTTTCCAGCCCTTCCATATTTATATGACTAAATTTGTTTTCTTTCTTTTTTCCTCTTACGAATTTATAGGGCTGGAGAGATGGCTCAGCGGTTAAGGCACTTGCCTCCAGTGCCTAAGGCCCCGGGTTCAATTTCCCAGTACCCACATAAGCCAGACCCACAAGGTGGTGGCCCTGGTGCTTTCTCTCTTTCTCTATCTCTTTCTCTCTCTCTTTCTCTCTCTCTGTATCTCTGTGCTTGAAAATTAATAAATAAAATATTTTTAAAAGAATTTTACATAGATTAATTCAATTTGAGATTTCCCTGGGAGCAAGTATCTCCTGGACTCCAAGTCATGCACTATCACATACATTAGGAAATATTTTTAAAAGCATTTCAAATGTTTTCATGTACATCTGATACTAAACAGATATTTATCACTTTACTAACTTCTTACATTTCAGAGAAATGGAGTTTGAAAAAAATACTCCTTTAATTGAGTAGATAGAAAAGAATATTATGAACTATAATACAAAGACATGAAAAGAATAACAGAAAGTCACAAAAATTAAAGAACAGCAAGAAGCAGCTAATAAAAAGGGCAGATTAACAAAGAATAACTATTACTGTGTAAACAACAAAGATTGTGCTGCATTCAGAATAATGTGCCCACATTTATCCTCCATTTAACTGATCCTCTCTTTAGCTGTATCTGTATTTATTATAAGATTACTATTGAAGCCAGCTTTCTCATTGCTGGCATGAAGAACCTGACCAAAAGCATCTTGTGGTGGAAAGAGTTTATTTTGACTTACAGACTCATGGGGAAGCTCCATGATGGCAGGGAAAATGATGGCATGAGCAGAGGCTGGACATCACCTCCTGGCCAACATCTGATAGACAACAGTAGCAGGAGAATATCCCAAACACTGGCAAAGGGAAGCTGGCTGTAACACCCATAAGCCCATCCCAACAACACATCTCCAACAAGGTTCCAGTTCCCAAATTACCATCAGCTAGAGATCAAACATTCAGAACACATAACCTGAATCAAACCACCACAATTACCCCACCAGTGTATTTTATTTTTTTAAGTAAATGTATTACTAAATTTTATCATAGGAATTATATGCTTGTGAATAAATAGGTTAATGATTTTTTTACCTAGTGAGACAAGTCATACAACCATCCCCTGATCAAGAAATAGAACCTTATGAGACTCCTCAAAGCTTATTATACGTGTCTCAGTCACCAATCATCTCCGTCCACAGTTTGCCAAAATTCTGTCTTCTATGAACATAGATTAGATGCTCTTGATATTTAACTTCACACAAATAGAATTTTAATGTGCAGGCAAAAATATAATCTAATTAACTTCCTCACTCTCTTCTTCCTCCTTAAGTATATCCTGTCTTGCTTCCTAAATCAGAACCTATCCAGTCATCTTATTTTCCCTTTCCTCATTTGCTTATGTCTTCAACTATCAAATTCTGGTTTCAGCCATTTGGGCTTTTTCAATCTCTTTAACTGCTGCTAAAGCCTGACATAGGACATCAATGAAGACTTTCACATGTATAGGGATCATCAACATTCTCGTCTTTCCCTCAGTGTTACTTCTTTTTTCCTGCTACCTTCCAGCATGATCTATCCAAATGTAAACTGACCAGTCACTCGACTATTACAGCTATACATTGCTTATCTTCAGAGTAAGATAGAGTTCAATCACTTATTTTTATACAAATTCTCTCAAGATCTAACTGGAATATTTTCTCATGCTTAATCTGCTTTCAGAGTTCCCATTGTAGATAGACACTTACAGTTACCCAAACACTTCATATATGGTTAAATATTTCTTTGGTCTGATATCTTGCATGATGATTGTCTATATCTTTGCTAGCCTGGTTAAAAGCTTATGAAACTACTAAAATTCAGCAAAAAAATCTTTACTATTCTTCCATCCACTCACAAAGACAAATACTATCTGAATGTGATACTTGTTCCTGTGTAATCCTGAGACATTTCTTTGTGAAATTTGTAATACAATGTGCAATTATTACTCTGATTGTCTCTCTGCTTCATAGGCATACTTGTTCTACTCTTCCCATGGCCATATTATATAATAAACAGTGATATTTAAGTTAATGAATAGTAATGCAATTAAGAATAAAATAAATGGCAAATAGAAGTGCAAATGTATTCCCTTAGAAGCACTAAGGAAAGAAGGAATATTTTTCTCACACAATAAAATGACAATCAACTTTTTAAAAAGTATTTTTTAAAGGCAAGTTGAAAAGGAAGCAGAAATTGCTCTTTCATTACTTAACATGCAGCTGTTTCTCTGGGAGTGGTGCACTTGTTGAATTACAAATGACACTCAGAAATGGTTCTTCTTCAGAATATTAAACACTATATAACCACTTCTACGCCTTTACGACCCTGATAAAGCAACTCAAGCACCTGACTCAGGCTCATGACCTGGATCCTGGATGCATTTTAACAAATTAAAATCACTAAAACCACTTTGTCATAGGCTTTGAACACCTATAGGTGGTCTATATTTGGGGATAATTTGATCAGTTATTTTTCACATCTATGTTTTATCCTATGTACAATGCAAGTAAAATGCCATTTCAAAGAGAACCAGCATGATCATTAAATAAAACAATGCTTCTAAAGTTTCTGGTGTAATACTTGGCAAATTTTAAGTTTCTTGGAAATTTTAATTTCTTTTTTGTTCTTGTTGCTTTGACACCAATGTACATGTGTGATGTTTTCTATTTTCAATACTGACTATATTTTTCAGGAATCCAGGAGATGGGAGGCTGCAGATATAGGACTGTGTGCATCAAGAATGTAGCAAACTGTGAGGAGGAGATGATGATAGTACCCAGAGCTGAGCAAAACCAGTAAATTCTGCCATTTTTAGTGTGTTCTCCTGACCTCTGGGTTTCTGTGGAGGCCCAGTGTGGCCTGGATTGCTGACTCAGACATAATAAAAACTATTCTTCTCTGTCAACACAACTAGCTCACTTCGAACAGGCCCAGAGCACCTCCCCCTCGTTCTATGTGATGTGTGCTTTGAAGAGATAAAAAGAAACAAATGTCTGAAAGACAAAACCCTCATGCTAAGTCAGCGACTTTTTAAGCTATTCAAGGTTGTACACAAGTGTTTCTGTTGCTGACTAGAAGGTGTCTCAGCAGCACCACGTGGACAGCCAGCCGAGCATCTCTATCTGACAGAGACCCACAAAGGCAATAAACTCAGCATCACCCAGCTGACCAATGCATCTTCT
>PVHP010019881.1:0-31360 GCA_004024765.1 Zapus hudsonius
GGGATATAGCCAGTAATATCACTTAATTTATCCTGTTTCTGAGCTGGTTTAACCATCATGTGATGCAGATATCAATGCAATGTCTAAGTTCTAAATGTACTGAATATTGTGATGCAAAGATTCATAGACTGAGAAGACCAAGATCTGAAACCATATTTTCCTTTTTTAAAAAAATCATTATTATGAATAAGTTTATACATTGTATCAGCAAATCTTGTGAAAGTATTCCTGTTTCCCTCCTCTCTGTCCCCTACCCACTGGGGTTCTTCCTCAGTGTGCATACTGGATCTGTCCATAGGTTAGGGGGTTATGAACTGCACCAGAGGTAGCCAGTTTTTTGGTTTTTTTTTTCTTCACCCTTGTGTACTGTTGCTGAGGGGGCAATATCTCTGGATATTCCCCTCCACCATGACTCTTACAATCTTTCTGCCCCCTCTTCTGCTCAGTTCCCTGAGTAATGTTGGGTGAGTTTTGAGTCTGCTTTGTTGTTGAGATCTTAAGCATCTCTGGATCTTTGCCCTCGGTTGTGATGGATATCATTGGTGTCTGTCACCATTGACTTTTCATGGGTTATCAGACTTGATGTGGTGATTGGTCTCCTGTTTGTCTCCTCACTTTCTTGTAGGCTTCATTTGGGCCCTGAGTGAAGGCTAGGTGTGTCCTTTTTTTTCTGTGAAGAATTGCTAAATTATTTGCATTCTTTAACATGAGGGGAAGACAGCACATCATTTTACTGGTAGAATTGTTGGTATGGTGAGTTCAAATAATATTTCAGTTTCATCTCACTCACTAGATTTTAAGCTGAGAGTAAACTGACATTGTGATGCCCGAATTTGAGTGCTCAGAAAGAGCATTCCAAGTGGAATGGTAGAAAGGACAGCAGGATCCTCATGGTAAGGGTACTGACCACTTGCTTGATGCCTCAAACAAACAAAGATTCTGTGAAGTAATACAATACATGTTGGAATGAATAATGCACTTTTTAATTTTTTCTTCAAATGACAGGATCTGGTTTTATTCTTTGTTTTGTTTTCTTGTGTTTTTTTTTTTTTGAGGTAGGTCTCTCTCTAGCACAGGCTACCTGGAACTCATTATGTACTCTCAGGTGGCCTTGAACTCACACACATCCTCCTACCTCTGCCTCTTGAGTACTTGGATTAAAGGCGTGTACCATGCTGGTTTTATTCTTTTATTTTATCATTGATTTCTGTTATTTTTTTATTTTTGTAACTTAAATATATCTTTATATTTTTAAAATCTTAAGCTCACATAAGTATCATGCCTATATTTTAACTTAAGTATGACATGTGTGATTATATATATATATATATATATATATATATATATATACATATATAATTGATACTTTGACATTTGACATTATCACACATGTCAGAGTTAATATATATTATACACATATACATATATTATGTATATATGTACATACAAACATTCTTTGACATTATCACACATGTCATAATATATATGTAGAGATTATATATATATATTTATATAATATATAATATATATACATATATATCACACTCTGACATGTGCGATAATGTCAAATGTCAAAGTATTAATTATCTCATTGTTTATCTGGGTGTTAAACTAGAACCAACTAACATTTTCCATAACAATAGGAGAGTGGTAACAGGCTATCACTTGATGATTGATAATCTTCCAAAGGAATGAAAACTATAGGTGCTCAGAAAAGGTGCAGACAACTTTCCTGAAGAGCTGGGATTCATATACTTTACTTGATTTATATCAAATCTGGACTTATGGGTAGAATTAAAACAGACAATAAGAAGAGCATTCTGTGTGGCATAGTAGTCTAAAGAACTGATAATGTACCTTTGTTAACAGACTGATAATGTGGTTTAAAAGGCTCCTACACATAATGAATTGATGTGGAAAATTAGGGTATAAAAGCATATGCAAATAGTAAAATTAAAAGTGGAAATTTTGATTACTCCTGCAAGTCACCTGTCCCAGCAAGGCTTGTAGTGCATATGACATACAAATCTGAAGTGACTGTCTGTAAGCCAGACACAAAAGTGGGGATAATTCTTTGAAACACCACACAAAACTTGAAGCATAGCTTCCAGTGTTAGAATTTGAATCACATGATGTGACTGGGCTGGATTAGGAATCATCTAAAAGACACAGCACTGGGCACATCTGTGAGGGAGATTCCACAAAGTTTTAACTGAGAAGCTTTGATCCCTCCTGCCCTTCACCAACTATGGACACCGTCACCTCATGGGCTGGTGTCTGACAATGAATGAAGAGCAGAAAAGGACAAACCCAGGAAAGTACAGGCTTTTCTCTTTCTCTGCTTTCTGGTTGGTATGAGAAACCAAGCCACTCCCCACACCAGGCTTTCCCACCATGATGGACTGTGTTCACCTGAACTGTGTCCAAAATAAGCCCTTCCTCCATTAAGCTGTTCTGTTGTTGTTTTGGCTGGGTTAGTCATGTATGTGCTTTAGCAATGAGAGATATATCTAATACAAAAAATATATTTCCTGCTCTGAAAGTCTTGATCATAGTATGACAATACAAGGCGTTTTAAAGACAAGTCTATATTGGTTAGTAAATCAGTAATATTCCTGTATGCAAATGACATGCATACAGAAAAAGAAGTAAGTGAGACTGTCCAGTTTTCAATAACCTCAAAGAGATCAAATACCTTGGATTAACACTAACCAAGGATGAGAAAACACTTGTATAATGAAAAAAATTCCAATTACAGATGAGAAAATAACTTTGTAATTATGGGTAATCCTCAAACTTTTGTAGTCAGTTTCTTGCTTCATAAAATGGGGTATGTTTGTTTCCAGCATAGATATTTAAAAAAAGATTCATTTAAAATTTTTCTCAGTGTCTAGGATATATAGTCTCTAGGAGCAGCAATTAATTTTTCATATTAATTAATAAGTGAAAAATCTAATTTTCTTGCTGTTTTTCTTCCCTCCAAAACTGACGTTAGTATGAGATATCTATTGGACTTTTGAACACACTGTTTCTGATATTCATGTGTGGTTTGCTTGACATATCATTCTTACAATGTCCTTTTCTTGACCTTGACTTTAGACCTCCTGAATTAGCATAAACATTGTTAGTGCAGAATTAGCTGGTTCTGGGTCCCAAGGCTCTCGGACTGAGAAAGAACTACATAGCATGAGATTAATGAACACAAGGCTGATTGAATGACAAAAGTCCATAATAAGGCAGATAAAATACTTTGCTGGAAAGAAAATAATAAAGTTTATAATTGTTACTTTTTAAAAATGCAGTGTTTATGAACAACTAATTACATTTCTTTTAATATTTTTATTTAAAATTTTGATAATGAAGGAAAATACTGAGTTTTACTTTTTTCATTAACTTTATTTGGTTTTGCATGCATTTCCAATGTTTGGGCCATTTACTGTGTGTATATAATGCATTTTGATCTGGTTCACCTTCATTGAACTTCTCTATTGTGTGTGTGTCACAATGAGTTCATTTAGGGTAGCTTCTATGATCAAGGGTGCACGGATTATTTATCATAATGGACAATTTATCAGTGGCTACACTATTAAAGAAAGAGCCTCCCAGGCATCAATAACCATCAACTGATAAAGGATTCAGGGAGAGGTGAGGCCTCATGAGCCCCTCCATCTAGCCACCAGTAACTGCCCATAAATTCTCAAGGAGATCTGGGCTGAAAAACATTGGACTAAATGAGATCGTCCAGGCTCAGAGAAAATTAACATTGAATGTCCTCTCTCCTATGTGAATCCTAGCTTTCAATTCTTTTGTTACCTTTGTTTAAGTGGAAATGAATGTGTACAGAGCCAGGAAGCTGGAAGGGATCCAGAGAGGGAAATAAGAAGCTGTAGAGGGGAGGGCACAGTGGAGCATATGGGATTTGAAATTACAGGGAGAATGCTGGGAGGGAAAACATTTAAATGGGGAGGGGCAGGCAGGGAGAAAGGTGAAAGAAGGGGGAGGGAGGTGGTCCACCATACAACTCTAAATGTGTGAAAAGTCCATAGCTAATTTACAGCTTTGTAAGCTAAATAAAATATAAATAAAAATAAGAGTTTGAATGAAAACCTGTGTGAGTGCATGATGTTCTTCCCAGAAGCCATAGGTCGTTAAACAAACAGCAGCCCGGTGCTAAGTAGGGAAGGGATTCCTCCTTCTGAGTTATCTTATAGACAACTCTCTTCTGTATAATTCTGTGTAATTGCAACACTGTCTCTTGGTAAAGAATTTTTTTATCAATTACAATTTTGGAAGCATTAATTTTAAAAATTAAATTAGAAGAATTTTATTCTATGTAAAATTTGAACTAACAAATTGTGTTTCCAAAACCACTCGGGTCCTGTTAGGACACAGAAGAACAAAAGTGGAGCAGTTATTCAATTGTTCAGGAGCAGGGCCTGTTTCATTTCTTCTCCCCACACTTACTGCTCTAGTGCTTCAGAGAGGAATGTCTGAACCAATTGCCTTCCTGCTATGCAAGCACTGGGGAGAAACCATGTACTTTCTTTAAAGTGTGTTTTATTAAGAATATACTTCACATCATTTACAAGGGTCTTTAAGTTAGCAAAATATCTTCATCATCCTATGAGTTTTGGTTGCTTAAGAAGTTGAGTTTTGTGTGTAATGAAGATTCCACATATTTGAAATACATATGATTATGTCCAATGCTACAAATAAAAAAATCAATGAAAATATAATGATTTTTTTCTCCATTTGACTTTTGAGGTTGCTACAGAATTCCGGTGATGAACTTCCCTTTCTTTATTGCTTAAATGTTTACAGCATACCCACACTGGGTAGAAAAACTGAACGATACCACTTTAGACAGCGGAAGCCCTTTGCGCTGGGAATGCAAGGCCACTGGAAAGCCCAGGCCCACCTACCGCTGGCTGAAGAATGGAATGCCCCTCCTCCCTCAGGTAGTGTTGGTACCTCTTGACCTGTCACTGTACAATGTTAACATTTCAAACAGGACACAAGAGTCTCTTATGGTCTCACTGATACCCCTCACCTATTTCCTACTTCTACCTTCCCACATATTTGGAGGGAGAAATATACAATGGAGAACAAATACCTTTCAATGTAATTACTTGATTACTGCTTTGAGTAATACAGTACATAAAAGTTATTTCTATTTCCGTGTGATGGGGCACACCTTTAATGCCAGAACCAGGAGGCCGAAGTAAGAGAAGATCACTGTGAATTTTAGGCCAGCCTGGACTATAAAATGAATTCTAGTTCTGCCTGAACTAGAGTGAGACGCTGCTACAAAAACGTCTCTTAAAAAATATTTCAGATCTATAAATTCATAGGAAAATATCATTGATCCTCATAGAATTATTGCCATTTGCAGCTGATCCTTAGCTCTGGTGTAGCATGCGGTCTGCCATCACTGTGCCAATATGGACTTCATCCCTGGAAGTGAAGGACATGCCCAGGCTCACAGGAGTAAGAAGTGTAAGACTGGAATGGAATTGTAGTGCCCTTGTCCCTACAAGGGATCCTTAAATGATCCACAGAATGATCAAATAGTTTTTCAGTAGATCTATTACCAGTTTTTAAAACAACTTTCTAAATGCTGGATTTACAGTGAGTACATTTTAATTGCATAATGACAATTATAATTTTAACTGTTATCTGCCTTGAAGGACAGCAGAGGAGGAATAGTACACTATGACAAAAAAGGAGAGGAAATATATAAACTTACCACTAAATACGAGTCCTGCCCAGGCAGTTCTCTCATTTCTAGTCAACTTATAGTTAAACTTTGAGCCTCAGTTTGTTCCTTTTTCACAAATAGTGAAATTGGGGTTGGAGAGATCGCTCAGTGATTAAAATTACTAGCTTTCAGATAATGAAATTGGATCCGATATCCCCAGTTTTATCAATTTCTAACATTACCTTGTTCTCAAGCCAATAAAGCTTAAAAAATTCAATTACCTAAAATCTAGATACAAATATAAATCAGAGCTTTAAAAAGAGGGATTGATTCGTAGGCTCTTCTCACTAATTTTTGTAGGGATTTCCATTTGTAATAGGGCAAGCTGTCATACTTTCTATCCGCAGCCTCCACATCACAAAAAAAAAATCCTACTGGCTGTTAATTTGTTTGCTAAGTGAATGGATTTATTTTGAAAATGCTGTCGAATTAGTTGGCATCTCTGTTGATAAATAATCATAGCACTTCTCAGTGAGATATTTTTAAAAAGAATTTTCTTGTCATTATGTAGGAAAGACACAGGATTATTTCACTAAATTTGATTAGTAGATGTGTTCTTTGTCCTAAATTTGCCCTAATTTACACATGTCAAATTGAAAAGACCTCCAAGGTCTTTCTTGGGAGAGCATACCCCAGGGCTCAAATAACCACACCAGCAGATGCAAAAACAAGAGGATTTTTATTCTTCGGCTGCGCAGACTGGCTCCCTGGACCGATGAGTGCCAGAGAGCCCGGAGGAACAAAAGCTTAGGGTATATATAGGCAAAAACCACAAAATTATAATACAGCTCAGAACACAGGACATTTTGTATTCTCATTGGTTCTTTGCCCCGATCTGTACAATTTTGATTGGTATTTGCATTTCACATTTCAGAAACAGTCATATTTTACCTTTTATGGAGTGTTTGTTCAGTTTATGACTTGGGACCTCCCACAGAAGGGGAGGGGGAGTGAGCCAGGAGAGGTTCTTTCATCTGTTTTATGAAATGGAGTCAGTTTTATAAAATGGATTCTTCAAAATCTTCTGCCTTTGTTTATATTAAATTTCTACTAAAGATTAAGTTTACATTTCTTGACCAATGGCTTTATACATAATCCAGCTATAGAGAAATGTTTGTGTTAAGGTGATTGGGAAGTGGGAGCAAAGGAGAACTTTCAGTCAGATCCACAAAGGGATTTTGTTACAAACTGGTCTAGTTTTTACCTTGCTCCCATGTCCACACTCTTTATCCTTTCTCCCTTGGAACTCTTGCTCTGAGAAAGGAATACTTGTGAAAACATTGCCTGGGTGTCATAGTCAGCCACACGCCACTGGGATGAATCTTCACACTAGACACAGTTTATGGGAGGAAATGATTTATTCAAGCTACAGATCCAGGGGAAGTCCCATAAATGTGAAAAAGGTTGGCCCTCTTTCCCAGGTCCAAGCAGAGAGAGAAACCCATCACCAACACCACACACAAAACAGCAAACAGGCAGGAGGGCCAAAGAGAATTTCTTCTCCTTTTTATGTAGGCTTAGGGTGGGGTCTTGCAACCCTAACCCAGACTTAATGGCTTCCTGAGTCTCTGGAATTTCCTTCCTACACTGTGCATACAGGAAAGGATGTTTATTTCTAGCTCCTTTGAGCTTCCTTATATCCTGCCCCCTACTGAGAGGCTGCCTTCCTGTAAACATCCTGAGAGACCCACCCAAGATTACTTGATAGGTCAAGTTGACAACATAACTTAACCATCACACTGGGCATTCTTCCTCCCAGGTTCACCAAGTCTAAAAAATAAAACTTTCTTAGAAAAACCAAAAAAAACTGAAGGGAAAAGTCCCATGAACAACTATAAGAAAATACAATTATACTTTCAATACTGACTGAGAATTTTTTCTAATTTTCAAATGACATAATAATTGAGTGAAAAGTCAGTTTGCCAAATAATGTTTCTTAAACTACATTCATTGTCCTCTTCTCTTGGTCTAGGAGATCGGGGGCATGTGTAAAATCTGCTTGAGTTGTTTACTTTCAGGATCTAATTATTTTTTGTTCCTTTACAGACTAGGGTTGACATGTCTAATGGAGTGTTAATGATCCACACCGTGAATCAGTCAGATGCTGGGATGTATCAGTGTTTGGCTGAGAATAAATATGGAGCCATTTATGCCAGTGCTGAGCTGAAGATTCTAGGTACACAATCTAAGAAGTTTGGCTTCTTTTCATGCCCTCCTCCTTACTCTGCTGACTTGATGAGGTTCTAAAATAATCTATTTTATGGCTTGAATAAACACTCTTGCGCTGGTATTTAGTGTAAGCTTTAGAAGAGAGGTTTACTTTGTATAATATTTTCCCATCAAATTTATGTGGTTTGTGAGTTTAATCATAAGTGGCTTATATAACATGTCTTCCCCATGGCATTAAAAAGCCATGGAACAAATTAGTGTTAATTTTTGAGTAAAAAAGGCCTTAAGAATGCCGGTGATCCTGAGGTAGCAGCCTGTCGCTGTTCCCATAGAAATTATGTGACTTCTGAAGAAAAGGCCTCCAGGTAAATCACCTCTTCTCACAAGGCATACGTAACTGTGATTTTCACAATGAAAGGGAACACCTTCCTAAGGCCAGCCTAGGAAGTCTTGAAAGCCATACCTGTGATCAAAGCGGATCCGGGACTCTAGCTTAAACTCACTATTTAAATACTGCAGGAAAGACTTGATCCAGGGGAATAGACATTTTGAGGACATGAGGTTGACTTTCCCCCCTTCGTGGAGGTTACCTGAGCTTTGTTCCCAGGATGCTTGTAATACAAAAAAAAATGCTTATGTGATCTTAACTCACTGTCTTGCTAAAGTGGACAGAAGCTAAAATGTGCTCTATATTAACTTTTGAAATTATCAAAAGATAACATTTACAGAAATGCCAATGAGCTCAGAAACCTGTGCAAGTACTATTGACATATTGACTAAATATAATTGATCAGTAGTAGGAGAAAAGTCTGGAATGGAAGTGCGTTCTTATCATGAGAAGGGGTCCTTCTGTGACCCATAGAAAGATCAAACATCTTTTCAGTAAATCTATTGCATGCTTTTTAAACAACTTTTAAATGCCGGATTTATAGTGAATGCTTTTTAATTGCATAATAACAATGATAATTTTAACTATTCTCTGCCTTGAAGGAAAACAGGAGGGAGAGTACATTATGACCCAAAAAGGAGAGAAAACAGATAAAATTAAAACTGAATATTCATAATCAATGAATTATGAATGTTTACAATTGAAGTTGTTCCACATTACAAAATAGCCATGGCCAACAGATAGAGAAGTCCGGTATAATTTCCTATATCTTAACAAATTAAGTATTATTTAACTTGCTTGTAAATTCTCATTCCATTTCAGAATTTAAAAACCTATTAAGCCTTTACTTAGTTTGGTTTATCAGAAATACTCTCAAAACCTCTTCTTTTATAGATATTTCAAAATGATATCTTTATGATTTCTATTCCTATTAGACAACCAAAATGTAAACTATAATCTTCACATAATTTATTTCATTTTTCTTCAATATTGTGACATATCACTATTGTATTGCATTTTTAATGCTTTTACATCCTGCATTATCTTGGTGTATTATGAGCATGAGTTACTGCAGAAAGACACATGAAATGGTTCAGTTGATATAAATTCATGGCTAAGATTCTATAGACATGGAGCCATATCTTTAAGAGTCAAAAACATCTTTAAAAAATCTCATAAAATATTAAGAAATTATATTACTTGTAATTATAATGTATCATATATTATTATATTATATTATATTATAATGTATTATTATAATGTATATAATTGTAATCAATGAAATAAAATTTTGAATTGATATCCATATTATTATCCATATTATATTTTTAAATGTATTGCTTGCAAAACTAGATTCTACTTTATAATATTAAAGTTCAATAAGGACTAAATTAGGTAAGATGGAAAATGAAGGCAACAAACTGTCTTCTCCATGGACAAAGCCCATCTTTTTAAGAAACCTACACTTCATGAGATCACCCTTTGGATCAAGTGCCCTTCAGTTTTTCACACTGAAACTGATAATCATAAATAAAGCATTGATAGTTTTAAAAATACCCATCATATTCAGAACACACTTTGTAGAAAATATTATCAGCTAAAAAGAAAGATAAGCAGTAACATTTATTTTTTAAAAAATTAAATTTTATATAAGGCTCTATATTTTTTCATAAGATTTTTAAAAGAAATGCATATAAGAGGAAAATGTTGAGATTCTTGAAAAATTAAACATTAAAAATTATTATTATAGCTTTTGATGGCTCTAACTTTCCTTTTCAATAGCTTCGGCTCCAACCTTTGCATTAAATGAACTTAAGAAAACTATAATTGTTACCAAAGACCGAGAAGTCCTCATAGAGTGTAAACCCCAAGGCTCTCCAAAACCAACCATCTCTTGGAGAAAAGGAGACAAAGCCGTGAGAGAAAACAAAAGGTTAGATGTTTTATTTTGTCTTTCAGTCTATTAACATCAGACTTTATTATTTTTTTAGTTAATATGCAAAGTAATGGGTTTATTTTTAACAGCTTAATTACGTTGGCAATTTTCATTTTTCTGTTTGGCTTTGCATATTTTGGGGTACACTCATTTAAATGACTGTGTTAATGGGTATATTTCAGTTTTATACTTATATTTGAACACTATAAACCTATTCTGGATCATCCTGATAATTATGTTATGATACAATTTATTCCATTGATACTTCTGTTTGCCTCCCTGTTTTTAATGATGCTGATGTAAAATAGGATTGGATTAATTTTTGCACAGTAGGTAAAACTGGAATGTGCAGAGGAATATTTAACATGTAAACAGCTGCCTTTGGCAAGCAAAGGCCAAAGAATATTCCATACATAAAACTCAAGAAAAATGATAACAAACAATTCATCACACAAAAGTCTACGCATTACAATTGGGAAATTTCCAGTTTTGCTAATGAGTATAATATTCATGTTACAAATGGTGAATGACCTTTGATAAAATATTTTTAATCTGGAAAAAATGTATATGTTATTGTTTTAGAGGTTTGCTTTCATTTGCTCTGTAATGATGAGTTGGATTTTCTGTTTGTCCAGAGGTGAGTAGTAATATGCTTCATGTAATTTAAATCAACATTAAGGGTACAGCTCAATGATTTTTGAGTAACTTTAAAATATATTTTAAATGTGAGAAATTTTCTTAGAACATTATTTGTCTTAAGTTATTTCCACTGATTAAAATTGTCAATTTTGCATGAAATAACTTGTGAAATTATTGTGTTCAGTGAACAGAATCTGCCATTAACCAAGGGTAATCCACTGGATCTGCATTAGTTAAAGTGAACATCGTGTTTTTAAAAAGAATTACTCTTTCTTAGTTGGAGGTAAATCACTCAAACTTTACACCAGTGTTTCATTTGATTGAATCAGTCAAATAATGGGTGGTTGTGGGTGTCGGGGGACTCATTGCTCATAGAAATATAAAAGCATACTGTGAAAGCCTTATTAAAATAGAAGAAAATTGGTTTTGTTGTGTAGTAAAAACAAATAAATTGTCTTACTCGGTTTTCATTTTTTACTGAGTGTATTACATTTTGAGAATATATCAAAATCTATGTCTTATCAGTGCCACCCATTCCCATGGAAGTGCATTGTTTTGTTCTGTGCTCTGACACGGTGTGTGAGACTTCTATTTATTGCAGTTCACCAGAAGACTGCTCATCAACTATTCAGAAATATCACACTGGGAGTTTAAAATTAGGTGGCATCTGTTTAGCAAAGCAAAGATATTAACGGGAGAACTAGAACAAGGAGTTATCTATGACAACAATATAAACAAAAGTATTATTTTCAGAAGCTGAAAATTACAACTTGTGAGTTTCTCAGCTATTATTGCTTCTCTTTCTACCCACTGCTCTTTGGGTCCAGAGATATACACTGACTTCGTGCTCACATCAGCCGATTTCCAAATGTCAACACTTCTAGTTGACATATTGTTCAGGAAAAAGAATGAAAAGAGAAATGTATTTTTTACCTACTCAAGTGGAAGCTGTTTTTACATTGATGTAGCATTCTGCGTGCACCAGTCTATATGCTTAGATCTACAACTTAGCTGTATTTACTAACAAAGCCTACAGATATAATAAAATTTTACACTTAAAATTTACATTTACAAGCTGGTTCTGATGGTGTGTAATCCCAGTTATTCAGGAGACCGAGGCAGGAAAATCACAAATTTAAAGTCTCCTTTATCTACGGAGTGAGTTCAAGACCAATCCTCATGACAAAAGAAAGAAAGAAAGAAAGAAAGAAAGAAAGAAAGAAAGAAAGAAAGAAAGAAAGAAAGAAAGAAAGAAAGAAAGAAAGAAAGAAAGAAAGAAAGAAAGAAAGAAAGAAAGAAAGGAAAGAAAGAAAGAAAGAAAGAAAGAAAGAAAGAAAGAAAGAAAGAAAGAAAGAAAGAAAGAAAAAGAAATGAGAAACTTAAGAGATAACAACTAGAAACAAAATACCATTTTCATTAATGGACAATTTATTATACAAGCAGCCCCAAATTTCATGAAAAATATAACCAACCAGGCATGGTGGCACACTCAGGAGACTGAGGTAGGAGAGTCACTGTGAGTTCAAGGCCAGCCTGAGACGGCATAGTGAATTCCAGGTTAGCCTGGGCTAAAGCAAGATCCAGCCTCAAAAAAAATATATGGTCAAATACAAAATATCAAATGTATATACACACATATATATGCATATATTCTTAAAATATGATCTTCAGTTATAAAGACAACTAATTTTCATAAAAAATTTAGATTACTTCACTATATTTCTTTCTCCAATTGGATAACTTTTGTAAATATAAATTTAAATAGAAAGGACACTAATAGAAAACTACAATGAACAAAAAGTGTGCATCATATAAATTATACATTAAGTATAGTTTGAAGCCATGGTCTTCTAATTGGAATATCAGTTTGTACACCAACTAATTGACATTGACATCTTGCACCATAAAAAATTTTAAAAGACAGAATATTAAAGAATTTGTATTATGGTTTCCTTCTCAATAAATGACTAGAAGCCTTGCTTAAGAAAATGGCATGTTTCTATAGTTAAACATATATTAGGGAAAATTAATTAAAGTAACAATATATTAGAAAAGAAACACGTTTATGTTACAAACACATTAGTGACTTTTCAAAGCATAAATGTCCAAAGCAATGACATAAAGTGAAATTTAATACATTTAAATGTCAGAAAATTTTTCAAAAAAATAGAAAAAATATTTTAGAAAAAATGCAATTATCTGAAAACATATTAGAAACTTACATATGTGAATTTGAATATAGATCTGACTGAAATTTAACACTGACCTATAAGAACAATGATGTAACAACTGAAGGTTATGGTCTAGTGTCTGTTTTACTAGGATGGCGCCAAATGATGAGCTAGTTTATCCATTTTTTTGCCATATATTAACAGAATTTTCTAGATTTTTGTTTTGTTTGTTTTTGAAAGGAATTTCAAAAATACAATCATTTTCTTATTTATCTGGCTTGTTAAAGACATACATAAGTAATACCAAAAACAAAATATGAACTTTAGAAGATATTAGCACAACATTTGTCTGTTTTCATAATACAGGTAGCTTCCTTCATTTTTAGTTTCTAAGTGGTTTTTATAAAATATACAAGATATAGAGTTTATTTCAGAGCCAAATAAGTTTTTTATATTTTGTTGATGAAGGGAAAGGAGTCATTTCTATGTCAGAATCATCAATATGAATTGCTTCTAATGCTACCCCAATTAGCAACAATGGAAATGGCTGGTTTTAAGTCTGTAGCACTTACATGTAGCGTAACATTATATCCCAGTGTTTAAGAATAAAACTAAGGTTGGGGAGATGGATCAGCAGCTAAAGGCACTTGCTTGAAAGCCCAGGCTTGATTCCCACTACACACAGAAAGTCAGATGAACAAAGTGGTGCATGTGTCTGGTGTTTGTGTGAAGTGCCAGGAGTCCCAGTTCACCCATCCTCTCTCTCTTCTTTCAAATAAAAGCATATATATATATATATATATATATACACACACACACATATATATATATATACATATACAGCAAGGCTCCAGTGCCTTGCTCATCTTGGAGATTATGAGATTCTACCATAGATCTTTTCTTAAAACATAACATTGGTCCTGAAAAGGCTAGATTTACTGGATTATAAGAATACAGTGAAATATTGTATGTAGAATAACTTGGCTGCTATATGACAACTGGGGAGAAGATGGTGATGATAGTGCCCTTTGAACATTTTTGCCTTTGAATATTAACCTACATCTTTTATCAGCAATGTGGAAGTTTTTCATTCCTTTTGTGTTAAGTAATTAATAGAAAGGATATCTAAGTTTTTCTCTAGTACTAAGGAAGTCTTCTGCCTTATCTGGATCATAAATTTGTGTTTAATCACTCACTCTATGTCTCCAAATTACCATTATTTTTCCCCAAACCTACTCTACCTAGTATTTTTCTACACTAGCACTTTTTCACCAGTTAGTAGTTCAGTAAATTTTGGGCAGGTCCCAATACCAGCAGACCAAATATTTACATCTCCCATCATCAGCCCACAGACTGGGCAAATAAATGTCTATCCATAGAGCGGCAAGGGAAAGAGGAGGTCATTTTAGGGGAATGTTTTGTCTGTTTGTATTTTCCCCTTTTCCTTCAAGTGATCTATGGTTCTGCCCCATCACTTCTGGAGCTCATGCACACACCAGTCATGTCCATGTTCCCACAAACAGCACTGAAGTTTAGGAGTCTAGGCGATGAAATCAGCACTGGGATTCTCACTTATGGCAGGTGCTCGTGCAGAATCTTCTGCTCATTGGATTTCCACTTCTGCTCATTATTTCTATTACTTGGCCATTAACTTTTGTTAATAATAATGATACGGAAGCTCCCCAGCAGTGCACACACATTCAAGCTTCATGATCGTGTGCTCTCCTTCTGGGCTTTTCGTGGACCACCTTGGTTTGAGTGAAAGCACAGCTGATTTTGTTCCTTTATCATTGGCACCTGTACAAACTGCTACAGCCCATCACAGAGCATGTCACACGTGTTCAAACATTATTCATTGTCATCAAAATTTTAAAATAAATCAAGCCCCATTTTTCACATCAGTCAGAGAAAGATGCCAGTTGTAGAGACTGTAACTAAAATGGCTACTTAAGTAATCCTGAAGAAAAAAAAATAAAAACATAATGATTATCCTGTAGAGGGCTAGTGGCTTGGAATATTTTCTCTTTTATGAGAGGGTAATTGAAGCAAAGACTTGTCTAAAACCCTCTGTATTGTTCCCATGCTCACCAACCGAGCTTCAGCATGGCAAACTTTCCAATTTACTCATTTAACATGATAGAAAATTTCCCTACAACTACCCATTAGTTGACTTCCACTGGGAATTCATGTTGTGTTTATTGGGCAACAGTGTTGAGGCTCATACATCGCCTCTCAGACAAATGGGAAAATATCTTCTTCATAAAAGCCCTACAGGACATTGTTACTAGGGGAAGCAGGGTCTCCTCATTCTTTCTCAGGAAGAAGAAGAATTCATGGGTATAATTAGGGTCTTGTTTTCATGCCTTTGTTTCCACCTACATGCTGTGTTTACTAATGAACAAGCTGTTTTGTTGTGTCCTCTGTGACAATGTCTTTTACATATTAAGAACATAAAACAATGTAGACCCTAGGTATCTTTTTTCTCATAGTGTCTTAGAAGTTGTACAATAAGAGAAAATGAGCATTTGTATATAACTTCCTTTTTAAATTAAAATCTATGTTTCCAAAGGAAATGAAATGATCATAACAGCATTATTTATGTAAGAGAAGAGAAGGCTAATATCCGATTTCATAAGATTTATTACTCATGAATTGCTGACAACCTCCAGTGTGCTATCATTCAGACATGACTACTCATGAGTCTGCTGAGCTCAAGGAAACAGGAGGAATTGGCCTGACCCTCATTATTCAGGTTAGGGTGCTGTCTTTGTAGACTCTTGATGAAAATTCAACCATACAAAACTGTTATGAATAAGATCTGCCAACAGAGAGGAAGAGGAGTGGGCAAATTTTAAGCAGAAACAGGACACTTGCAAGTAATGTCCAGTCCTTCAGCTCAGTAACACATGACCAGTTTAACCAAAGCCTCAGAAAATCCTTTTAGCTGGGCGTGGTGGCACATGGCTTTAATTCCAACAGTGTGAGTTTGAACTCAACCTGGGATTACAAAGAATGTTCCAGGTCAGCCACGACTAGACCCTACCTAGAAAAAAAAATACATAAAACAAAACAAAAAAAAGAAAGAAATCCTTCTTTTGTGTGTGTGTATTATATGGCCTTATAGTACAAATGTATTATGATACAAAATAGTATATGGAAAGAGATTTGAAGAGGAACTTTATAAAATAATAGAAGGTTCCAGATGGCCAAAAATCACATATGAAATGGTACCCAACCCAACCCCACCCCCAAGTAACCAGAAGAATGCATACTGAAACAGAGTGAGGTGTCAACATTACAGCTGTAATTATGAAGATCAATGATACCAAGCACTGAGTGAGGATGTAGAGCCATGGGGACATCAGACATTCCTACTGAGTATAATTGGTACAACCAAGATAGAAAAGGGTTTGGCAATATCTGCATTGTCTTTTGATAACTGTCACTCTCAGCTGAATTCTACCAAACCTTCATCATAGAACTGAAACCACTCTTTCTGAAGCTTGTCAGGAGCATAGAAAAAGAGGGAAGGCTTCCAAACTCCTATGAAGCTAGCATTGCCCTACTTCCCAAATCAGGCAAGAATGCAACAAGAAAAGAGAACTACAGACCCATATCTCTGATGAACTTATATGCAAAAATCCTGAACAAAGTCCCAGAAAACCAGATACAATGCTACATCAAAAACACCCTGACCAAGTTGGCTTCATCCTAGGGATGCAGGAATGGTTCAACATATGCAAGTCGATAAATGTAACCGATCACATTAATCATCTCAATCACAAACACCACATGGTCATCTCAATAGATGCGGAGAAAGCCTTTGACAAAATTCAACACCTCTTCATGTTCAAAGCCCTGGAAAGAATACATGCAGATGGCCTATAACTCAACATAATAAAGACAATATACAAAACTCCTAAAGCACAAAGCATTCTCAATGGGGAATGACTCAAGGAGTTCCCACTCAATTCAGGAACAGGACAGGGGTGCCCACTCTTAGCACTGTTCTTTAACATAGTTCTTTGAAGTTCTAGCATAAAAGGGATACAAATTGGAAAGGAAGAAATTAAACTATCCCTCTTTGCAGATGACATGATCCTTTATATATCAGACCCAAAGAATAGTATCAGTAATCTCTTTAAAGTGATTAATGCCAGCAAAAGTGGCAGGGTACAAAATTAACACACAAAAATCAGTAGCCTTTATATATGCAGAAAACAATTATACACAAAAAGACGTCAGAGAGACTGTCCCGTTTTCTATAGCCTCAAAGAAAATCAAATACCTTGGAACCAAAGTTGTGAAGGACTTATATAAGAAAAATATTGAAACACTCAAGAAGGAAATAGAGGAGAATGTGATAATATGGAAAGATATTACATGCTCATAGACAGGGTGAATCAATATAGTAATAATGGCAATCCTGCCAAAAGCGATTTACAGATTCAATGCCATGCTGATAAAAATTCCAACCTATTTCTTCACAGATATAGAAAAAATAATCTCAAAAATTATTTGGAAGGGCAAAAGACCTCGGATATCTAAAAATACTCTAAGTAAAAAAATCTACTCAGGAGGTATCACCATGCCTGACTTCAAAACATACTACAAAGCCATAGTAACTAAAACAGAATGGTACTGGCATAAAAACAGACAGACGGACCAGTGGAACAGAATTGAAGACCCATATTTAAATGCAAGTAACTTCAATTATTTGGTCTTTGATAAGGGGGCTAACAATATACGCTGGGCCAAAGATAGCATCTTCCATAAATGGTGCTAGACAAATTGGATAAACATGTGTAAAAAAATGAAAATAGACCCACTCCTTTCACTATGCACAAAAATCAACTCCAAATGGATCTGAGACCTCAATATAAGTCCTGCAACCCTGAACACCCTGGAAGAAAAAATAGGAGGAACTCTACATGAGATAGGCGTAGGGAAAAATTTCCTCATAAAATCTCCAGTAGCCCAGGAAGTGCAACAATCACTTAACCAATGGGACCTGATCACACTCAAAAGCTTCTATACAGACAAACATACCATACTCAGAGCCAATACACCCCCATCAAACTGGGAGATGATTTTTGCCAGCTATAACTCAGACAGAGGCCTAATTTCCAGATCTTACACAAATTTTTAAGAGGAAATTTGTTGAGAATGTTGAAATAATAAATGTTTCTAATCATGTAGTTTAAATGATTCAATTAATTCATATTTTATCTTAATCTTAGGGAAGAATACTATCATTTCTTCTTTTGCTATATTATGCTATATCTTTAAGTAGAAAAAATTCTTTATAATGAAAACAATTCAAAATAGATCTCTCTCTTTTGTCAGAGCTTGATCAAGAAGACAATTGAACAATCCTAAAATGAATGAAAAGTAGATTTTCAAACTAGGGAAAACATGAGTGACAAAGCACAATCAGCTGTGTATATTTTGATCCCTCTTAGAGGACTTCTTCCAGAGCAGGGGACTTGCTGTGCTTCCTTCTGCTAAACCCACTGAGCTACCTTTATTGGTGACAGATCATCAGCATGATATTTGAGGTTTCTGTGCTTTCTCCTATTTATGTCTTAATCTATCAAGCAGTTATTAAACTTCCTATAAAAAGCTGTCAGTTTTACCTGTCTAAAATGGATAAAGGCTGATTCAATTGCACTTAGCTCTGTCTAGTTACAAGTGTATATCAGAAGTGGCACCTTGGAAAACAAGTCAGGGATCTGGAGACACAGAGTCCACAGTTTCCATCAGTCTAGACCAACCTGATTAATTATTTAACCAACTTCTTCCCTCCAAATCTTCTCATCACTGCCCATCTCTGCATTCACAATAATATTCCATCAGATTAGTCTATCCTCAAAAAACATTAGACATTCACTATGCGCCAAAGCATGTCCTTTGATGCATAATTTCATAATGTGTACTTTATTTGCACTTTCCTCCTTTTCTTCCCGCTCCTCTTTTTTAGCAAAGTAGTTTTATTAGTTAGGGTTCTGTAGAGGAAACAGAATTGAAAGAATGGATTGTAGTAAAAAGGGAAATCACTGGGGTACTTTATGATAGTCCAACAATAGCAGTCTGCAGGCCCAGAGGTGAAGAAACCAGTAGCTGTTCACTCCACGTGGCTGGAGGCCTCAGCAGTCCCAATCCAGCCCTGAAGGCTCTCCGGGGAGAGGCTGCTCTTCAATCCATGATATGAGGATGAGGAACCTGGGATCCAATGTCGAGGAAGGGCAGGAGAGCAGGATGCAAGTACAAATCACAACAAGCTCCAGAAGCTGGTGGATGGAAGGAAGAAGTTTCCCTTCCCCTCAAGCTTCCTCATATCCAGTCCCCTTCTGGGACGCCCGTTCACTCTGGGAGAAGGGCTCACTCTGGAGGAGAGGAGGGACCTCCCCCTTTTGTCAATCTTTTCTGCAGGCAAACTCATAGACCCACCCAAGATGACTGTGGATTACTAAACAGGTCATGTTGACAATAAACTTCATCATCACTAGTCCACCCCTTGTTAACTTGACATCAAACCATATCTCCTTACATGCTTAATTTCCAAATGAAGACAGTAACAAGATCATAATTCTGCCTAACATGATATAACTATCCCACAACTGGAAACTCATAATCTCCCATCAACATAAGGCAAGGTCCCTTGAGACATGCTTAGTCTAATATCTAATAAGTTAAATATAAATTCAACAGCAATTAACTAATGATATAATCTCAATTAATATTAATTACATAATAGAGGAAAACAAAGGAATTATGGTGTACATATTGGCAAACATTCTTAGCAAATAAGTCAAAAACACAGAAATTACAGCCCTCATTTTTGAAACTGGTCACATTTCCTAGCTGGTATTTGTGACTACCTTCTTCTACTTCCCATTACTATATTTCTTCCACCTTCAGCAAGCACCTCAGCAGGTCTTGGTTCTTTACTGGGAGGGGTGACCCATACTTTCATTCCTGAAGGATTTTGGCCATGTTTCACACTGCCTTGATTGGGGTGATGTAGTTTCCCATTGACTTTGATAACAGGGCATGGTAACACCAAGAGGCGCCCTATAGAGTCTCCTGCACTCCAGACACACTCTTCCTTGCCTCCATTGTGGAGGAGCAGTCCAGTGTCTCCCTGGTAGTCTGGATCAATTACTCCTGGTAACACTGTAACTCCTTTCTTGGCCTGTAGACTGGAGGCATCAGGAGCCCAAAGTGACCTGGAAGCAGTCTTAGCTTCCAGTTCAATGGAGTGCTTTTCACCATTTCCACCCCTTGATTCCTGGACCCGTGAATCGGGGCTATAGGAGAAACAGTACCATATATAGAATGCTGGTTCAGCCTGCTAGAGAACCCTGCCCCAGGGGATTGAACACAAGGCATCAAGTGCTTTACATTTGAGCTATATTCACAGGCCAAGGTTCTATATTCAGTTAAAGAGAATTTCATGTAAACAAATGTGAATGACTTTTCATTTCTTTACTAACAGGAAACTCAATGATTTGTGTATATTCCAGACAAATCATAAAACTTGCTTATAGCTTAAAATTTTCTTTATGCAATTTAAACATAATTTCATTGATAAATAAAACAAAAAATTGTATATTTTGGTAAACTATCAAGTGATTTTATATATATATATATATATATATATGCTTATAAAATGCTTAGTCAGGTTAAATATATCTCTCCTCAAATCTTTATTTGCTTTATTAAATCATCTTTCCTCTGAAAGCATTCAATTATTTTCACCTAGTTTATGAAAACATGCAGTGGATTATCAATATATGTAGATATCCTATCTATTACGTGATCATGTGCCAGCCATCTGCTCCTCTCTCACTGTAACTTAGCACCCATTGCCCACCCTCCCCATGCCACCCCCCATTTCCCCATCATCTGACAACCGCTGTTGTTTTTTCCATGTCTGTGAAATCAGATTATACTTCACATATGCATGAGAGCATGTGGTATGTTTTAACCTAATTTCTCTTCCAAAAGACAAAAAGAAAACCAATCGAAAGCTAGGGACCCACTGGCCAAATTTTTATCACTTCTTCCACGTTGAGATAAATTAGATCTATTTTTTCTTCTCTTGAAATTTTCACTGTAGACATTCATTGTACACAGTACTATGCTGCTTAAATCCACTACTGCATAATATATTAGTACATTTCCCTCCCCTTCTCCCTCACCCTCCAATTTTCCCCTTCCTTTCCCCATCATCCCTTTGTTCCCCTAAACAGATTTGCTTCTACTTTCTTGCCCTGTATACATATTTGAATTTAGATCTCACTATCAAATCTAGAAACCACAGATGAGGAAATGCATTTGCTCTTTGTCTTTCTGTTGGCTTAATCCACTTGATACAACCGAGATTGTTTCAAACCCTTTGATTCTTGTTTCAGTCTTGCACACCAAAGACCTAAAGTTTCCTTCCAAAGGTCCTCAAACAATGTTATTTTCTTCTCCAGTTTGTCTCCTTTGTCTCGTGATTCCATTTTTCCCTTCATTGTTAAATATAACACAAGAGGTATCAACTCTGGAAGGAAAATAGCACTGAGGAACTCGGTTAATTTAAGCTGTAAATGACAACAAAATCATTCTGCCTCTGTTGTCCTATAAGCAACTCTAGTTTGCGGCTTTACATCTCTAGCTAATTACCAATTTAACAAACAGTTCATAAATTCTCCTCCTAAGGATGGTTCATTTACCCCGGTTACTATAAATGGATCCACAAATTCCGTGCTGTGCTCTCCACACAGGCACAACTTGAACAAGCCATTAATTGCTTAAAGGATTTCTTTTTTTTTTTTCAAAAAGCCCCCCAGACTACAGCTTCCTGCTTAATTTGTCCTTAATACAAACAGCATCTAAAATACTTGGGAATTCAAGCATCTAACTACATGCCACTGACTCATCCCACTTCCTCCCCAAGTGACTCTTCCATGAATGCAAACAGTGAAGAGAGTTTTTGAGGATATTTAGTGAAGGATAAGCATTTTACAGCAAAGAGTTTCAGCTTTCTTTGAGAGTTTCGTAGTCACTTCTTTTCAGTTTATGCATAAATCATGGTCAAACTTAACCGGTTGATTCATAATGGGAATTGCAGGGATGCCTACAAATTAGAGCTCAGACAACAATGTTGACCTCGGCTCTGAGGAAAACAAACTATTGATCATTTCCATAAACAATTGCCTGAGAAAACTTTATCACGAGCATGCTCACTTCTCTTTGCTTTAATCAAAGATTTAGGGGGAAACGATGCATTTGTCTATACAGATAGATACCTACATTTTAAAATAATCAGTATCTCCACCTGAGTTTTATTTGGAGGATTCAAAGTACTGAACTAACTCTGCTCCTCTGCAGTTGCATAGGCTACATCCACTTCTCCATTCTCTGGTGCAGGAGCCAGATGGTCTAGGTACACATAGGTCCAATGTATTTCCGTGAAAACAAAGCACTGTTCCACAAGCTTTGGGGTTAAGACATTCCACTAGTTAATATCAAGATTAGAACAAATGCCTTCATCCAAAGAGTCAACTGTCTAGAGATGAATAAATGTGAACTGAAATCCTTTAAGGTAGGTTAGAAGAAATGTCTTCCACTAAAGCAACAATAAAAATGAGCTACAGGCTGGGCGTGGTGGTGCACACCTTTAATCCCAGCACTCGGGAGGCAGAGGTAGGAGGATCACTATGAGTTCAAGGCCACCCTGAGACTACATAGTGAATTCCAGGTCAGCCTGGGCTAGAGTGAGACCCTACCTCGAGAAACCAAAAAAAAAAAAAAAAAAAAGCTACAGTTTCTTGAAATCTGGGAATTTTATTATGTGAGTTACTTTAATATGTCCTCAAAATCATATAACATTCTAAGGAAGATATAATTACCCATTTTAAGTGAACTAATCAAGTATGGAGAGATGACCTAAACCCTCACATACAGCGAGCACCACAGCCAGGAAGACAGTCCAATTCTCTTTGAAGCCAAAACCAATTTGCAATATACTGAACTGAACTGCACAAAAAACGTTGAGAGTTCAGAAAGGAAAAAAAAAATCTGGATGTAAAATGAGGGAAAAGTTTTTGGATGAACTTCCATTTGAAATGGTTCTTGAATAAGATATTGACATGTAGCTATAGAGCGTATTTTAAGAAAAGAATTCAGAATCTGAGAATGCATAGTAAGTCATGAATCCAGGGCACTTCTGTGCAAAGGAAAAGTGATGGTTTGGTGCCTGTGTGAATTCTTGGCGAAAATGTAAACCGGGGAGATGACATAGCTGAGGACTTAGAAAAGTAGAGTGAGTTTCTCCTTAGCTCAGTAACTGAAGGACACTTTGTGAAAAGCTCTATTCCCATCTATTTTGTGGGGCAGCAGCTTTCATGATTTAATTTTCAATCTCAAGTCAAGTTTTCTTTTCTAGAAAAAAAATCACATAAGGAGTTTACCTACTTGCCAAGAGAAAAAGATTAAAGTGATTAGTTCAATATGTGGGGTAAGAAATGCCTATCATTTAAATATCTGGCAACCATCCAAGTAAAGCCGAAGAATATACAAAGCCTAAGGTTCACAAAAGCTAGTGTTTGCCTAGAAGGCATTGACTAAAGCTCACAGCATTAAACATTGGTTTTTAATGTGTATCACAGACAACACAGCCCAAAGCATCCCCTTAGAAGACTGATCCCACAAACTGCTATCCAAGAACCATAAGGGGAAACTTGAAACAAATCACCCTGCTTAGAGAACCACGAAGAAAATGATTTTTGTTGTTCTTTAGTGCTTATTGGGATTGAGGAAGGGGTGTCCTGAACTTAGATTTTTGTAACCAGAACCAAGGACTTACTATTAATCAGAAAGTACATACTCTGGATGAGCAGGAAACTTCAACCAAATTAATTTAGTAAAGATATTCCCAAATGAGGCACAACAAAAAATGGAAAGTCAGTATGTTCATAAAAGTATGTGAAGTTTTCATATAAAAATAATATATGGGCTGGAGAGATGGCTCAGCAGTTAAAGAGCTTGCCTGCAAAACCTAAAGACCCGAGTTCAATTCTTTAGTGTCCATGTAAAGCCAGATGCACGAAGTGGCACATGCATCTGGAGTTTGTTTGCAGTGGCTGGAGGCCATGGAGCACCCATTCTCTCCCTGGCTCTGTCTCTGTCTCGGTCTCTCTCTCTCTCTCAGTCTGTCTTTCTCTGCTTGCAAATAAATAAACTATTTTAAAAAATAATAAAATACAATTTTTCTTAAGACAAAAGTATCTAAAACCTTAAAACAACATTAGGAGAGGATTTAAAGAGTTATAATATCCCGATCCTTGTATTATTAAGAAATATGAATAGAATAATTTAAAGTTTTGCTCTATTTAATCTCATTTAACCTTTCTTTCTTTCTGTTCACCACTGGGAATTGAACCTAGGGCCTTCTTCTGCATGCTAGACAGGCACATATTAGTACTGAGTTATATCTTCACCCAGACCAAATTTGTAAGGTAAGGAATAAAGAAATAAGATAAATAGATTGAGCTTTAAATTTCTCATAGCAATTCGAGACATTTTTTTATCCATCACCACGTAGAATATGAGCATGGCTGGGTCACGCAGCTCTGTCATGTAAGGACATGATGGATGGTACATGTTTTAAAGATGATTTCTGTATTGAGCATATGTAAGCAAGTAGAAACTGGATAAGAAGACTGTCAGAGTGCCTAAGTGTAGATCTCATTATATTTTCCTGGCAAAATTGAGAAGCTTGCTAGTTTAATCTATAATATTTGATAGTACTGATACCTCAGTTGCAATGCATTATTTAATAAATTCATACTTTATAAGTTTATTCATTATTTTTTTCTTTAGTTTTTGTTCTCTTTATAATTGTCAGTGGAAGGATCTTATATAACCCAGGCTGGCCTTGAACTTACTGTGTAGTTGAAGCGAGCTTTGAACTCTTGATCCTCCTGACTCCACCCACTGATTGCTAGTATTACAAGCTTTAATGGTGAAGCTTTAATTTTGATATCTACTGAAATTAATGGTTGGCATCTACACTCAAATTTATAACATACATAGAAAATACATCTTTTTTAATTCAAATAACAAAACTTGTGAAATTTTTGACTACTCGTGTTATAAATACAGGCAAGTAAATAAACCTAGAAAAGTTCCTTGTCTTTTTAACAGAAGTTTGGCTGAAGCCAAATTGTTTTCATCATAATCACTATTTGACTATCATGAAATAATGGTTGGTAGCATTATTATGGGAAATATACGCCTAAAGATATGTTTGTACCACAATTTAGTAGCTATGTGAATTGATTTGTAATAATAATTATTCCTGTTAGGAGCTAGAGAATAGCTCAGTGTTAGAGTATTTAACTAGTATGTGCAAGGCCCTGAATTGGATAACAAACTTGATTGTGGGCTAATAACAGAATGAGAAAGAATGAAAGCACCATGCATATTAGGTCAAGTAATCCAAAAATATTTTTTAAATATCTTTATTGTGAATAACTTTATACATTGTATGATCAAATGTTGTGATTGTATCCCAGTTTCCCTCATCTCTGTCTCCTACCCACTGGGGTCCTTCCTCAGTGCACATACTGGATCTGTCCATAGGATAGGGGGTATGAACTGCACCACAGGTAGTCAGGTTTTTTTCTTCCCCATTGTGTATTGTTGCTGAGGCGGGCGATGTCTCTTGATATTCTCCCCCATCATGGCTCTTACATTCTATCTGCCCACTCTTCCGCTCAGTTCCCTGAGTCATAGTGGGTGAGTTTTGAGTCTGCTTTATTGTTAAGATCTTAAGTATCTCTGGATCTTTTTCCTGGGTTGAATTGGGTATCTCTAATGTCTGTCTCTGTTGACCTTTCATGGGTTATCAGACTTGCTGTGGTGATTGGTCTTCAGTTTGTTTTGTCACTTTCTCAAAAGTTTTATTTAGGCCCTGTGTGAAGGCTAGGTATGGTTTGTCTCCTGCCAGGATGTCAGCCATCATCCAGTGTCTTTTTGGTGGAACTGAGTTGTCCCTGGCTCTCTCAATGCCATCTGAAAAATAAAAATAGAATCTCCATCGGAAAGTGAGATCAATATAGGTTAAATGAGACAACATTGCTATTTTGGCTAGTTCCTAATAGGTGTAGGCTCTCTGTAGATTTCTGGTAGCAGGGATTTCTCCTAGGAGCCTGAGATCTTGGTCCCCATAGGATTATGCCATGGATCCCAGTTCCAGTTAAGGGTTCCTTATCACTAAGCAGATCTCTTAGCCAACCATTAAGCCATTACCCTTCTTGGTTTAGCGACACTACTGCATAGATGAGCATTTCTTGACTTGCTGGTATCTAAACAGCTGTGTGTTCAGCATTCTTGTGACAACTCTCTATATTGTCTATCAGTGGTTTCTGCTTTCTCCAAATATCATTGTCCATGGCAGCTCATGCAACACCTTCCAATGCTACCATCTGGGAGATGGTTACCATTCAGGATCTAGAAGGATCTCTTGGTGTTGTTTGATGACGCTCTGTGATTTATTCAGCAATAGGGTCTTACCTTAGGCCTCAGGCAGGTATTCAAGAGCTTTGACAGAAGTCTGTCACATTTTGGGGACCTCGAGGGTCTCTTTGATCAGAAGCTAGGTGTGAGAAGGAACCAATAACTGGGACAGGGAGATACAGGCCTGAGCAATTATTCTTGACGTTAGGCTTCCTCCCATTCTATGCATGGGCCCTCCTACCAGCTGGTGCCCTCAGCTTCCTCAGGAGCTTACTGTATAGAAAGCTAAGGTTTTATGGTGTTGATTTGAATCATCACAGTTCTACAGACAGATAAATTAAGCCTTGGAAGCATGAAACAACCTGAACACAGCATTCAGTTCATAAGTCAGCATGACAAGTTCACAGCCAGAAATTCCAGCCCCAGCCCAGCCTCTTATGCAGCTCACAAAGTAGTACTGCTTAGCTCTTTCTAGCGTCCGTTTTCTTACTTCTGAGAGTAGGCAATGGAAACTATGGCAGAACCTTCTTGAAGCTGTGTCCTATGGCCTGGGGCAGCACCTGGCATGAAGGAGGCGGTCATAACGTAGCATCTTTCCTCAGGACCTTGGAGAGCATTGGCGATCATGTTAAAGTAGGCCAGAGGCGTTCCTCTCCACCCTTCCTCCTAGGAGGGAGTGGACTCTCAAATTTTATCTTTGAATTTCTGCTTCAAAGGGAGCAACTGAACATGACCCCATTTGCTTTTTTATACACATCAGAAATTCATTCTTCACAATTCTAAAGAATGAGCTCTAAGATCAAGGTGCTCGCCGACTTGCTGGCAAGGGTCTCCTTTTGGTCTACAGGCATGTCTCTGGGCTATGTCCTTACATAGTGCAAGGCTCATCTTTTTCTTTATTACCTATTATTTATTTATAGTCTCTATAGAGCTATTCATTAATCATTTGGAGAAACAGAATTAAGTATGAAACTGCTGAAAGCTACTGTATTCTTCCACCTACCTCCACAGTCTACAGTCTCATAACACCCTTTCTTAGGCAACATATTTTCTCTTAAATCACACCTGAAATCCTATCAGTTTGCATCCTCAAATGTTCTAATGGCTTACTCTCTATGATCAAATTAGAATTCCACTAGTTAACTGCTACTGTAATCTTTCTCCTCCTCTCCGTGCTTCACATTCACTTGCTCTTTTGGTCCAGACACACTATCTTCCTTGTTTTGTACACACATTAGATTTATTCTTCTCTCAGAGAAGCTCCCTCCCTGACCCCCAAACCATTGCACCAATATCTGCTTCAGAATAACTGGTTCTTAGAAGCATTCGAGATCCCCTCTCTGTATTAGAACCCATATCCCTCCCAGCTGCCTCTTCCCACCACCTCACCTTGACTTCAATCACTCCTCACCCTAGTCAATGTTCTACCTTGCTTATTTTTATTCATTATCAGTATTTCTCTCTAGCATGGAATGTTTGTGAAGCAGAGTGCTTATTTCTCTTCATTCAGAAATCTCTGAGCTTAGGAGAGTGCAATGTACATTGTAACAACTAAACTCCACTTTATTATCAGTTTATTGGAAAAAAAATGCATGTGCCCAAGAACTCTGTATTTTACCGCTATAGCTCAATCTCTCAAAGGTGCACGGAGCTGGTAAGAGTTCAAGTGAAATTAAGAAGGATACCACAGAGATTGGAAGAGATGGCATTATATATCACCCTGATTTCTTTGAAGAAGAATGTAATAAAGGAAGTGATAGTATTACAATTACTCATGTTTTTCATACAAATAAACAAGGCTCCTTGATCAGGCTAAAGAAATTAGCTAAAAACAGAAACAGAGTCAATTTGCTTTGTTTATTTAAGGGTATTAACTAAACATAGTTGGAACTTCCATGATAGCTTTCTCCATGCTACCTTAAACTCTGATTTTCTAGTCAGCCAAATTAACCAGAACGATCATTAAATTAAGAAGAAACAGTGGTGAGGTATTTTTTCATTTCCCTCTCACTTGCCCTGGGAATCATCAGTAAAATCTCGGTGGGTGGTTAAAATGCTCATATTCTGAAAATCAGCTTTGGAAAGAAACCCCCAGCAGTATTTAAAGCCTGAATTTTGCTGGCAGATATGTCTCCTGGGGTGTACCTTTTGGTGCCCAGACTTTTAAACACCATCCATATTAAGCACAAATCAGAACACTTCACAAACCGCTTAATGCTGCTTAAAACCCACAAGTGAATCACTTTAACTAAACCCTTTGATATAGCTCTGCTCTCCAAACTGTTCCTATATGGTTTTAAATGCTTCAAAAATTGTTTAAAAAATTTAGAGGGTGGCACACCACATCAGGCTGTTATATCTGGATAAATCATGTGTGCAGAATGGGCCTGTGTTCTTCCCCCATACTGAGATTGATGCTGAAAATTTGATGTGATTACCCTCCCCTTGTACATGTGCTGGTGGGAGGAAAGGGGGAACAGTGGGCTTGCACCTGTGCACCTGGTTTTAGAACACAGTGATTTCCAGTTTCCTTCCTCTTCCAGTCTGTCAGCTCCAGTGCTCACAAAGACCCTGAAACAAAATGTGCTGCAGGCCGTAAATGGCAGAACATCTCGAGTTGCTAAGCATCCCCCTTTAACTGGCCTTACATCATGCAGAGTTGGGGAGGGGAGTGAGTTATATATGAAGTGCAAAGGCTAAGTCCCACCTTGGTGACTCATTTTATAAGCAGTGGTGAGCTATTTCACTGACCATCTTTGAGTTGAGTCCCTAATCAGCCACACGGCATTTGCAGCATTGCATGGCTGACCCACAGAACGTGGTGCTTTATAGGATAACAGAAAAGGCCCTTTACTTCATTGCTTTAGCTTAACAATTCTGGCCTCTTTGCAGGCAACCCTGCCTTTCCCCAGCCATTCCCAGAGTACAGATTGAGTTTGTTGATCCATCTCTACTGATGTTGAGATTTAAATTTGTACCTCTCAATGTATGACTTTCATGAAAGTAAAAATAATAAATCAAGTGTTGGCTGACTTTTTCTAGAGTTTGTTCAATGCAGCTTGAAGTCTGGGGCAAATCATCAAATAATGATATGGTACATTTTTTTTATTTCAGCCCCAAAATGGTTTGGTCATAAGAACTACCCATGAATTTTGTTTAGAAAATAGAACCCAAACAGAAGCAAAACTCCTTCCTCTGAAAACTTTTGATGCTGTTGGTCTGGGAAGCATGCCCCTGATCAAGAATGTGTATGTCAGTGGAGTCTCATGAACAGATGGGTTAGGAAACTGCTCTTGAGGGTAACCATTTCCACTTGGGGTTGACTGGACTGGACAGAATTTTGCCACAACTTTGTATCAGTTAGTCTAATTGCACTGCTTAGTTATAATTTATTAAAAGGCTTTCTGATTACTTGAAGCCTGACATATTTAGGCTGTTCCAAATAATGGGGTTTAATTACAAAGCTATATTTGACAGTAAGAAGGATGCAAATCTCCTAATTTAAAAGAAATAGAAAAATCAAGGGACCCAGGTTTTCAAAAGACTAAATTAGACAAATGTCCTAGATTAGACAGATGCAAAATCTTCTCAGGTGGAGTACACAGACCTCTCTCCAGCCTCCCTCCTCTTCTCTACCTCCTTCCTTAGCGCCTCCCTTCTATTCGTGACCAACAGAAGACTCTTCAACTCTGCTCTGAATAACATATAGCATTAATCTAAGCCCAGCTAGATTCCCTTCCCTTATCCAATGAATAAATGACAATTTAGTTGAAGTTGCATTTCAACTCTCAATTTTCTCACTACTCTTGAGTTTTAAGGTGTGGTATGGTGTGTGTGTGTGTGTGTGTGTATGTGTGTGTATGTGTGTGTGTGTATGTGTGTGTGTATGTGTGTGTGTGATATGTATGCATTAGGGTATATGTGTTATGCTTAGAGTGCATGAACTTGTGTAAGTGGAGTCCAAAACTCAATGTCATATATCTTTCTCAATTGCTGCTCACTGAATTCAGAGCTCAGCAGTTCAGCTAATCTAGCGAATGTGCTTCCTGGCTGGGGGAGAAGGGAAGGGCATTTTCCAGTGTCTGTCTTCCTAGCTTGGGGTTACACAAGCCCACCAGTCTGTCTGACTTTTACCTGGATGCCAGAGATCCAAATCAGGCCCTCATGCTTGAAAGTGAATATTTCATCAAATGATCCACTACCCAGCCCCATTTTAGTATATTTTAAACACTCTACAACTTCAACTGAATTTTATTGAATGTTTCAATCATAATTGTTTTGTGTGTAGAGAAGAGAAAATAATATGGTATTTTAGGTTTGGACACATCTCTTTTCTAGTTGCTAACTTCACCCTTGTCTTCCCATGATGTGTATCACAGACCGAGTGGGGAGAACTAGAAGGAAGCTGGAGGAAGGTGAGAGATGGAGTGGGAGAGAGAGGGAAGATGGAAAGAACAGAGAGGAATGGAAATGAATGGAAAGGAATGGAAAGGAAAGGAAAAAAGGGAAAGAAACAAAAGTTTCTCATCATTGAGTTTTATGTTTGATGAAAAGGTGACATAAATTTTTGTGGGTATTTTATTCCTCACCTTCCTTAAGTGAAAAGCTAGAGTAAGTCAGTACTGGCATTGTCTTTTAAAGTCTATTTCTGAAAATAAAGCACTTTAATATTTGTGATGAGAACCTTTTGGAATGTGCCTATGCTCTATGCTATAATGTGATCCTTCCAGTTTAATTATTGAATTATAATTTTCTACAAAGAGCCACAGTTTTCTACAAATTTGCTC
>PVHP010019882.1:0-31371 GCA_004024765.1 Zapus hudsonius
CCTGGGGAATTGAACCCAGGGCCTTAAGCACTGGAGGCAAGTGCCTTAACCGCTGAGCCATCTCTCCAGCCGTGGAGTCTATGCTTGAGTTGGTGAGCTTCATCTTATTCATGTCTTTTTTCATAGTTTACATATCAGCCATTAACTGCTTCATGTTTGCATTGCAGTTGTGGTCAGGAGTCATATTATTCTCTCTTTGGGATTGTCTTTTTGTTGTCTCTACTTCCTTGCCACTTTCCTATTCCATAATTGGACTAGGGGCTCTGAGCTGGGTGGATCTGTCATTGATTTCTGTGGGTTTTTTCTTTGGTTTCTGCCCATGTCCAGGTAGGGGAGTAGGACTCAGGCACCCTGGGGAGTGCTGTTCAGCCCCCTTTGCTGTGTCCTCCCTTCAGTGGCGCAAGGTCCTTTGTGCTCAGCGAAGTCACCTCTGCCCTCCCAGCAGTGGCACATTGTCCCTGCCTGAACTGGCCTCTGCCCTCCCAGCAGTGGCAGACGTTCCCTGCTATCTGCCAGAGGCCTGGCCCCGCCTGCAGCTGCAGTCCCGAGTGGCCTTCTGGAAGTGAGCTAGGTCAGTTTGCCCTAGAAGCATGTTTGCCTGTGTTTGTGAGGGGGGTTTGCAGAGAGAAGTTCACCCAAGGATGGGGCATTGGATGGAGGGGGCCCCCAGGAGGGAGAGATGGTCGGCTGGGAACGTCTTGGGAAGCACCTGTGACGTGACAATGGAGATGGTGGGAGCTTGGGTTGGGGGAAGGGCGGCTTTTTGTTCCTCTGCGGAGCAGAAAGCCACTGGGGAACCCTGTCCGGGCTGGTGCTGGTGCTGGGGAGAGGGTGGGCTTGGGTTCAGGGCTAGCTGGGGTCCACGGTTTGGATCCCAGCTGAAAAATCAAACCTTTACCCAGAGAGTTCTGGCGAGGCTGCTACTCATCCTCCATCATGCTCCGCCCTCAATAATTTTATTTTCATATGATTGGAGTTGCCAAATCACAAAAAAGACAGGTTTGTTAACATTACCAATCCAGAACTCATAGATCCAAAATGTCACTAAATCTGAATGTTTTGAACATCTGCTTGGTGGAAAATTCCACACCTGATGTCATGTCATAGAGGGTCCTTCAGTCTATGTCTACAGATTTTGTATGAAACATAAATAGAATATGTTTTGACTTGGTTCTCACTCTATTACATATTTGTTCATATACATATATATATTTTTTTTTTTCATGGTTTGATCCAGGTGTCAACAACAAACAAATGAATGTGTTCTGACTGATCGATCCTCAATTTGGGTTTTACAACCTCGATAGAGCTGTGTTGTTGGGGGCGGGCTTATGGGGGTTATAAACCAGCTTCCCCTTGTCAGTGTTTGGTAAACTTTCCTGCCATTGTTTGCAGTGCTGTGGTGGAGGTGATGTCCACCCCTCTGCTCATACCATCATTTTCCCTGCCAGAATGAAGTCTCCCCTGGAGCCCTTAAGCCAAATAAACCTGTCCTTCCACAGGTCGCTTTTGTTTGGGTTCTTTCTGTGCAGCAACTAGAATGATGACCACTATATATATATATGATTTGTTGTCAACTTGACCTTTTTAGTAACTCTTGGGTGTGTCTCTGAGGATGTTTACAGGAAGGCAGCCTCTCAGTAGGGGGCAGAATGTAAATAAGCTCAAAGAAGCTAAAAGTAAACATTCTTTCCTGTGTAGGCAGTGTAGGAAGAAAATTCCAGAGACTTAGGAAGCCATTAAGTCTGGGGTAGGGCTGCAAGAACCCACCCTAAGCCTATATAAAGAGATGAAATTCTCTCCTTTGCTCTCCTTCCTGTTTGCTGTTTTGTGTGTGTGGTGTAAGTAATAGGTTTTTTCCCTGCTTGGACCTGTTAAAGAGGACCAGCTTCTTTCAGTTTTATGGGACTTCCCCTGGATCTATAGCTTAAATAAATACTTTCCTCCCACAAATTTTGCCTGTTTTGAAGATTCATCCCAGTGGTGTGTGACTGACTGCGACTAGGTATGTATGTATGTATATATATATATATATATATATATATATATATATATATGTATATATATATATATATATATATATATATATATATATATATATATATATATATATATATGTATGTATGTATATATATATATATATATATATATATATATATATATATATATACATACAAATATTATAAAAGTGGGAAAAGCCCCAGACTCCAAATACCTCTAGTTTGAAGCATCGCATATAATGGCTTTTCAACCTTTATATACTTGCTTATGTCTTATAAACCGGCATGTTACTGCTATGAATCCATTATAAGTAACAATTATGAGGTTTTTTTTTTATTAAAGAGGAACGTCAGAGTATTTCCTGGGGGAGAAGGATGTAGCCAAAGCTGAAAAAGAAGAGGTAATTCTTTCATCCAAGTAAGGAAGTATGGTACAGATTTGGTGAAGCAGAGCATGTTCCCTCACTTCTAAATGGGGCAATATGCATTCGTTGGAGTGAAGGATCCATATACAAAACCATGGTTTCCTGGAAACACAGTTGAAAAAGCTTGTCAGATAACCATTGTAAGGATACTGGAGACAGACACTGAGGAACCAAACATAATCCAAAGCAGAAATCCAGAGATCACAACAGTAAAACAGATTTATAACTCACCTACCATGACTCAGGGATCTGAGTGGAATAGGTTGTAAAAGATTAAAAGAGCCATGGTGGAGAAGAATATCCAGAGACATTGCCCCCCCACAGCAACAACACACAAAGAAAAAAACTGGCTAACTCTTGTATAATCCATAACCTCCTATGCTATGGTCTGATCCAGCAAGCCCAATGAGGATGGTCCCCAGAGGGATATGGGGATGCCATCATATAACTTGCTCATACAGTGTATCTAATTTTTGACAATAAATATATTGATTAAAATGTATGAAACAAGGTTTCTAGTAATTAAAGTAACATCTATTCTTCCTCTGCATTTGTTACTATTGGATGACAAAATATGTAGAAACATGCTTTACATGTAATTTGTCTTGAATGTTTAAATTGGACCAAAACCTCATATCACTTTGAATAGACTCATTTCCAGAAATAGTGAATTATTTTTCTCTGTTGATCTTTTTTAACTGTAGAAATATTTTAGAATAGTGAAATATAGTGACAAGATGATTAAGCATCTTATTAATATAGTTGTGAATTTTTAAATTGAAAAGATGCTTTGTATATTGCAAGCATTTTTACAAAATCATTAGAAGACTTTCTTCCTTTCTGGAAATTTTCTATTGTAAAACTAAAATGAAAGTCTTTACAAAAGACAATTGAGTGAATTTAGTAAGAAGAGGCATATGTACTTTATGTACTAGCCCAGCTTTGTCAATTTTCCTTCTGTGTTGAAAAGTTCATTTTCAAACACCAGTACTCTATCATTTAACAGCTTTCTGCTTCTGAAACTCTAAATTCCTGGTGTGCAGCTAATGTATGTACATTTAGAAAGCACCGGATCTGAACTCGTATGTATGCAACTCTTAAATTACATGCTGCTGTCAAGTACTGACTTTCATGGTTGATAGCTTTAATATTACCATTTATGTCTCTATAAATTATTTTTCAGAAGCCAAAAAGAGGAAAATTTAGATTTTCTTAATAAATATACTAAGCACAGAACTCAAGACATAATTGATATGAATATGAATATCACGATTTTAACAACATCAGGCATTTTGGGAAGCATCTTTCCCAAGTGTGCAGAGAATCAGGGGCAGTCACTTAGGAGGAAATACCTGACTTGAATCTCTGAACAGAACAGAGGAGTCTCAAAACCATTAAGGACAGCAGCAGACATAGGCCAGAAGATTCACATTTGCCACAACCTTGAATTTCACATTCATAAGCAAGTAATAAATTGGCCACAATGACATTGCCCACATTTCTAGAACTCTGCAAACAATGAGAATCTATTATTCTGCTTAAACACTGTATGAGAAATATTTTTTGTGTATATATATATATATATATATATATATATATGTGTGTGTGTGTGTGTGTGTGTGTGTGTGTGTGTGTGTGTGTGTGTATGTGAGTTGGGATAGGGTAGGAATAGAAAAAATGTACTTAGATAAGAGAGATTACTTTACACTATTTCCTGCTAATAGGAATTTCAAACTTTTGAGCTGTTTGACTTCTCTCCAAGCCTGTGTTCTCAATTTCCAGAGTGGTAGATGTATGTGAGAGACTTGTTAGAGAGGGTTTGTTGGAGAATGTTAGAGAGGCTAGTATAAGGTAGACATGACATTAGGCAGATCGTCCTTTAATGAAACTTCTGTTTAAGCAAGTTTTTTTTATTGTCTATAATGAGTTACATTATTTAATGGGCAAACAATATGTTGTTATCCTCCATTCCCCAATGCCCCTCTTCCCCAGTTTTAAGAAGTTAAGAAGCTCATTCAGAGGAAGGCCTGAAGTCATTTTTCCACAGTATCCAACCTCTATGACATTTGACTGGTAGAAACTGGGTCATCAAGTGAACCAGAGCCAAAAGTGACTAAGAAAACTGGTCTATAATACCTCCCATTCTATCTCTTCTATTCTTTCCTAACTTCAAATGATATGCATGATGTCAGCCAATCGTATAATTACCAGCACCCCTTCATTACTTTTTTCCTCCCTAGATAGATGCTTCTTGAGATGTATCAAATTATGTTCGTCAATTTCAACATTAATTAGCCTTTATTTCTTTTCTAACATTTCTTTTTAGCTAAGCAAAACCTTAGGCTTCCTGATTCATTACCCATGTGCCTTACTCTGCAGATAAAGCAGTAAGAATGATTGACTCAGTATGATGTCTCTTAACTAATAATAGATTTATATCCTAAAAGAATTTCTCAGAACCTTATGCAAAGACTCAAATGGTGGTCTTTTCAATTAATCAGATCAGTAAGGAAGCAAATTGGGATGAATGGTAGATTGATCATTTCTCCTTTAACTATACCCTGGATATAGCTGCATGTTTGACCTATGCATAAGCTTCATGCATATGAATTTCCCTTACTGTGTGTAGTTTATTGTCACATCACCCAAGTGTTATCCAGTATACTATAATCAGCTTTTGTTACTTCCCATCTACTAGGTTCCCCTTGTCCCTATGGGTCTTACCCACTTGCCTTGTTTGCAACTCAGAGTAGCCTTAAGAAATATTCACACTATTGTGATTGTTAAGCCCTGGATGGCCTTACAACTATAGTCTAAGAGACCCTCCAACATGTAGCTAACAGTGATAAAACCAACAGCATGACTAAACACTGGCTGCAGTAGGCATAAGAGGGCTGGTTTTCCCAATTGTTTGCCAAAAGGCTCAAGAAAGCCAATTCAGAAACATAATTAAGCCAGTATCCTGTTGACAAATAAGAGACTAAAGATGAGTCTGAACCTAGTGACATAAGCATCTGTGATTCTAGCTATTCAGAAGGCTGAGACAGGAAGATCACAATACTAGAGTGAGTTTAAGGTCACCCAGTCACTTTAGTGGGTGGGATTCTATACCTTGAAGTAAAATAATGTAAAAATATAAATAATGGCTGGGACTATACCTTCTTTGTAAAGTGCTTGCCTGGAATGTGAGAATGTGAGAGAGCCTGGGTTTAGTATAGGAGAGAGAGAAACAGAGAGACAGAGACAGAGAGAGACAAAGAGAGAGAAGAGAAGAGGAGAGGAGAGAGGAAGAAGAAGAGAGATAGATAGGAGAAATAGATTCCTGAAAAAGGTATTGTCCACCATTTTGCCCCCAACTGACTATAATGACACATCTAAGCTGTATGCAGGCTCTCAAGACACATTCTATGTGATTGAGTTTTGTTTTGCTATGAGGCAAGCCCAGTGATGCATCACCTTATATTTAATCTTTCTTGATTCCTTCCTTCCTTCCTTCCTTTCTTCCTTCCTTCCTTCCTTCCTTCCTTCCTTCCTTCCTTCCTTCCTTCCTTCCTTCCTTCCTTCCTTCCTTCCTTCCTTCCTCCCTTGCATCCTTTCTTCCCTCCCTTCCTCCCTTCTTTTCATTTATTCCTTCCCTCTTCCTCCTGTGGAATTGTACCCAATAAACCTAGCAAAAGGTTAAAATATAAGCTTCTACCTCTAGATCTATTTTCCAGAAAATCATAGTTAAAATACACAGTAGGGACTGGAGAGATAGCTCAGCAGTTAAGCAGTTTATCTGCAAAGCCTAAGGACCTGGGATTGATTCCTCAGTACCCATATAAAACCTGATGCACAGTGGTGCATACATCTGGAGTTCGTTTGCAGAAGATGGAGTTCCTGGCATAATCATTCTCACTCTACCTCTTTCCCCCTCCCTCTATCTCATATGGTATATAAAAGAAATAAAATTGGAGAAAAGATGAACAAATCCTGTGGATTATTTTTCATTCCAGACATATACTGTATAGACATCTTGACTGGTTGGCTTAGCCAAGGCTCTGAAAGCTGTGTCTAGTTCAGGGTTTCTAAAGAGTTCCAGGGAGCAGCACACAATGCTCAAATTCTCCTTTAGGTCTGCATGTTCTCAAGGCCAGGTAAAATTCATGGGAATATATACTTGCATTGATCTGCAAAAAGACAAAATAAAACAAAGCAATAACATGTTTACATATGATTCTTAAAATACTTCCAAGTTTGCAAGCAATTTCTTCTACTCATATGCATCATGGGATACTTCTCCAGAGGTCCATTTATAAAACTAGAGGCCAAGAGTGGACAAATTTTTTTCCAAAAGAAATGATGGGGAAACATAATAATGGCTTTCAACAAGGTCACATTGAAAGGGAATGACAGAATAAATTGGACCATTTGAGAACTTTGCCAAGTACAGGAATTAAGGTTACATTGCTTTTAACAATCTATCTAGATAATCTAAGGTTCTGAAAAAAATAATGAGAAATGGAAATATTTGAGATGAGATTCAGAAAATTTAGTCCATGTATATATTAAGACTAAGATTTTACCCCAAGGTAGAAACGAAAGTACTGACAAAGATTAACTTTATATTGAATGATTTATTTCAGGAGACATATTTTTTTTAAATAAGTGACTTGGGAAGAGAATTTACTACAATAAACAATTCTGGAATTCTGGAGATAACTTTTAATGTTGATATGGGTTGTAAGCATGTGTGTGTGTGTAGATGTGCATACCCATGCACATGTATGCAAGGCCTAGAGTAGAACATAAGTGTCTATGCCTTACTTTATTACTCATTTATTACACTTGTCTCTCCTGCAACCTGGAGCTGCTATTGGCCAGTGAGCCTCAAAGTCTTTGGTTTGCCCCACTCTCCTTGTCCCAAGACTGAGGTTACATGTATGGCCATACCCAGTTTTTTACATGGGTGCAGGATAGTCAATCTCAGTAATCTCTAACCCAAGAGGCCCTCGTGCTTAAACAGCAAGTACTCTGAATCACTGAACCATCTCTTTATCAAATTTTATAATCTAATCAATTTAGAAAATGGCCTGAATACATAATCTGTCTATTTTCTTGCATGTGTATGTGTGTGGGGGATATTTGTGTGTGTATGCATGGTTGTATGTGTGCAAATGCATGTTTGGGGGTGTGTGCATGTGTGTGGGTGTGTGTAGGCCAGAGGTCCATGTTAAGTATCTTCCCCTATTGCTTTCTACATTTATGCTTTTCTTTCTTTCTTTCTTTCTTTCTTTCTTTCTTTCTTTCTTTCTTTCTTTCTTTCTTTCTTTCTTTCTTTCTTTCTTTCTTTCTTTCTTCCTTCCTTCCTTCCTTCCTGTCTGTCTTTCTTTCTTTCTTTCTTCTTTTCTTTCATCCTTCCTTCCTCCCTTCCTTCCTTTCTTCCTTAAGAGAGAGGGAGACTGTTGCAGTCAGCTTTCTAGTTGCTGCGCAGAAAGAACCCAAACAAAAGTGGCTTGTGGAGGAATGGGTTTATTAGGCTTAAGGAATTGAGGGGAGACTCCATCCTGGCAGGGAAAACGATGGCATGAGCAGAGGGTGGACATCACCTCCGCCACAGCACTGCAAACAGCGGCAGGAAGGTGTGCCAAACACTGGCAAGGGGAAGCTGGCTTATAACCCCATAAACCCGACCCAACAACACAGCCTCATCAAGGTTGTAAAACCCAAACTGCCATCAGCTGAGGATCGATCTACCAGAACACATTCAATTGTTTGTGGGGGACACCTGTATCAAACCATGACAGAGACATAGTGGGCATGCCAGGGCCTCCTGACACTGCAAATGAACTCCAGATGCATGCACCAGTTTGTTCACCTGGCTTTACTTGGGTACTGGGAAATCAATCCCAGGTCATCAGGCTTTGCAAGTGAGCAGCTTTAATTGCTGATCCATTTCTCCAGCTCCCTCAACCTTTGTTCTTTGTAACAGAGTTTCTCATTGAACCTCAAGTTCACCAATTTGACTAGTTTAACTAGCCAGAACACCCCAGGACTTCTCTGCCTCTATCTCCCCAGCACGGGGATTACAGGGGTATGCTACCTTGCCCAGCTTTTGTATGGTTCCAAAGGGCCCAAACTCGGGTCCTCATGATTCTAAGGTAATCACTTCCCCCATGGGGACATCTCCCAAGCACAGGGGTTGTCTATTTTTAAAAATGAAACAATGAGATTGAATTTCTTGTGAATTACACAATCATTTCAAAAATTCACTGCTCCTAGCTTCGACATGTGCTGCACTTAAATTCTAGCTCTACCACTTGAGTGCTCTGAGCCCTGGGGTACTATTGAACCTCTCTTCTTCTTCTCTCCACATTCTAGGCATTCATTATAAGTCTACCATATTTTCACTTCAGTGTTGTATATTTTATGATTTATATACAAATCAAATCAAATATTTTCAGGTTAAATATTTTACATTCTTAAGCCAGTCTTTTAATTTTAGGGACTTTCAAAGGTGATCATATATTTTTCACCTTTCCTCTACTTCCTATAGTCTACCATACACCTGCTGAAAGAGAGGAGGAGGGAAGGAGTGACAAAGAGATACACAGAGAGAAAGAAATGAGGAACAAAGAATGAAACAAACTATATTTTTTCAGCTTTATCATTTTTGAAAATTTGACATCTTGAGCTGCTATTTAAATGCATGTATAATTCATTATGAATTCAGAAAGGACACTAAGCTAAATTTTCCCCCCTTGGGTAAAATTGTCAACAGCAACGCATATAGCATATGGAGATATAATGCTTGGAGGAGGCATCATATGGTTTGGTCTGTGGTTCCCAGCAGTGACTCTCAATGGGACTGAACAGCATTACACTATTCCAGCTGTAATTGCTTCCCAGCTGGATGTTGGTAGAAATGTGGGCACAGGCTGCCAGCCTTTCTCCTACACTTAGCTGGTCTCTTAACAGCAGATGGTGACAGTGATCAAAATTTTCAAGATAGCCATACTGCCAGTAAAGAGGACTCAAGTTACCCTCTGCTTCCCTTTCTTATCTCATTCTGAGGAGACATAGGGGCTGAAATGTCCAAGTCAAAGTCTGAACTGGTCTGATACTTTGAACTGAAATCCCAGCACTAAGGATGTAGAGGCAGGAGGACCATGTGTTCCAGGTCAGCCTGGGCTACATAGTGAGTTTCTGAACAACCTAGGATTTGTATCAAGACCTTGTCTCAAACTGAATAAAGATATAAATGAACAATTTGGTCATTCTTATGATTAGTTACAATTGTTAAAATATGCAAGCTTGAATCTTACAAACATTATATAAATACCTCATGGATTAATAAGCATTCCATAATATTATTGGAAGGAAACTGTGGTAATCTTACCCTATTAGGGGAAAGGTAAGAAAAATTACTTGATCACAAGATACATAATGTTTATCAGTAAAATCAATCATAGTGACATAATAGCTAAATATCCCATTGTGATTTTGGAGCCATTATCCAAATTTGTTGCTGAAAAAGAAGCTAAATAAAATAAGAACTGCTGAACCATTAATATCTTGATCTCTCTAAATGTTAGCTATAAGAATGTTTGTCCAAAATTACATGCATAATTCAGAAATTACACAGGCTTCAAAACAAAACACAAAAAGGCAATCATGAAATTCATCAACTGCTCTAATAGCAACTTGCACTTATATGGTGTCTTACACTTTGAAATAAAATTTCACAGATGTTTTCTTAATATAATCGTCTTTTGAAGTAGGTGGACATGCATCATTATCCCTACTTTTCAGATGAATATCCTGACATCCAAAGAGATTGTATAACATAGCAATACCAGAATTATAATTGTAATTCAGTTTTCTTCTCTTCAGAGCAGGTTTATTTTTTTCTTTTAACTCTGCAACTCATAGACTTTATATTCATTATATAATGCCCACTGGAAGCCATCCCAAATACACACCACAATCCAGAAAGAGGAGAGAGAGAGAGAGAGGATGAGAGACAGAGAGAATGAGAGAGATAGCAACAGAGAGAGAATGAGAGAGAGAGAGAGAATGGGTACCCTGTGCCTCTAGTGACTGCAAATGAACTCCAGATGCAAGTGCCACTCTGTGCATCTGGTTTTACATGGGAACTGGGGAATTGATCTCCAGTCATTAGGCTTTGTAAGCAAATGCTGAAACCACTGAGATATCACTCCATCCCAAGACAGAGAGATCTTGATGCAAATAGTGTTTTTATTTGTTGTGTTAGGGTTCCTAATGAACCCCGCCTCTTGCTTTCATTCCGTGTATACTTTCACCTTTGCAGGGGGTCTGGCCTGGGCTAGGGTTTGCTTAAACCTTACAAATATTGTAGAACTGATGCTATGCTGAGTTTTTACTAATATTTAGGAACTCCTGCTACTTATGAGTTTGTATTCTTGAAAATTAGAGATAACATGGAAAAAGTATGACCACTCTGCTGAGAAGACCACTTATATAGAAAGAGCATGTGGGACGACCAATTGCAAAGGGAAAGTTTATAAGATCACATGGGCAGAAAGAATCTGAGACATCCCAGCATCCTTACTGATGCCAGCAGAGCATAGCTACCTGCTGAATTTAGTCACACTAGTGACCCTGGGAAGGACTAACAGAAGAGTTCCCAGTTGAGCACAGCCTAGGTGGTAGAATTGTGAAGAAATTAAGTGAGAGTGGTGTTAAGTTAGTAAGTTTTGTGCAGGTTTGCTATAGAGCAATTGAAACCTGAAATCAATGTCTAAGCAATGGGCTTCAGGCTTCATTACTCTTTCCAAGTGCACAGTCACTTGAGTGAGCATTCCTTATACCTGTACGTTAAAGTCCTTGGGACAAGTCTATGTCTTCTGCAGTGGATCTCTTGCATCATCTGGAAAAAAGGAAAGGCTGCTGTGAAAATCTACAAAATTCATGGATTTGACTTTCTGTTGGCAACCAAAGCAATACTGCTTTTAGTTGTTTGAGCTGGAGACCCAGGCACAATGGCTGCCTAGATACGAAATGACATTCTATAAACTCACAACTTCATCTCCATGAATGCCTTTCTATCCTATGAGTACTGCTGTGTATACGGGTGTTTTCAATTCTGAAAATGTCATCTGGGAAAAGAAAACAGCATCTTGGCCATGAAACCACAGGTTTTCAAATTAGCAAATTTTCAGCACTCTATTCATTAGTGAAATCAGTTAGACCGTTAAAAGACTGAGAAAATTTGTCAATATAAGTAAAGATGAAAATGGTGTTGTGAATGGGGACTGGAGCGCTGGAGTGAACCTATCAGAGGTACAGCATCTTTTGATGCACTGCCAAATGGGCAGAAATCTGTCACCTAAACATATGTGAATACTCTGTCAATAGGTCATTTGTATCTCTTGTGTACTTGTAACAGGGGTCTTTGGAATTTACTTGGTTTAATTTCCTTTCTGTTCAAATTAAAATCGCTTCAAATATTAAAAGATTCCCCTCATCTGTATGATTCTAAAGACACTTTAAATTAGTTATTAACAGTCCATATACTTAACTCTTAAAGCAAAGAGTAATCATGGCTTACATAATGGAGGCAGATGATTCAGAGGGAGGAGAAAGTCCTGACCTGGTACATGGTCAGCTCTAGCTCTTCCAGCTCTGTTGTCTTATCATCAAGTCTTGCCCTGCAATGACTTCTGTGAATTTTTCTAAAGGCAACTGATGTTTTTTTTTTTTTTTTTTTTTTAAAAAAAAAGCAGATAAATGGCCAGGAAAAGCACAACATACAGACTCTGACTTCAAGGCACTCAGAGTTTCGTTTGGGAAGCAGTGAAATGGGAGGCTCTTAACTATTCTCAAAGCCAGAGTGGCTCAATGAAGCTAATGGTGAAATCAATCTCTATTTGGAGAAATGGGGCCAAATTAAATACACACGTTCATTTTTTACTTTATTTTTGTGTGTCAATATGCACAATAGATTCCTTTATATCAATCTCTTTTTCGTTTCCAAAATACCTATTTTGTAATGTGTGAGCTACTCTATCACAATTTTTATTAAATAGTGACTTAAAATTTAAAATTTCATAATTTCACACATATTTTCTTAAACAATTGTCCAAAAGAGTAAGTTGAACATAAACTATTATTTCTCTTTTTTATGCACATTGATTGAGAATGATCTACACTGTGAGTTTAAAAGCCAGGAGGCTAAAAAAAATCAAGGAATAATGTATACATAGATCGCTGACACTGAGCAAAACTTTTGCAGTATTATAAATATAAATCTCCTGTCCTATTTTTTAATTGGAATTTAGAGAGGGCGTTTGTGAAGGACATGATTTACATGAAAAGAAAAATAGGGGCCATGACTGATTGGTAAAGAGCTTAAGAAAGAAAAAAAGGGGGCTGGGAAGATGGTCACCGATTAAGGCAGTTGCCTGCAAAGCCTAAACACCAGGGTTCAATTCCTCATTATCTGCATAAAGCCAGATGCACAAAGTGGTGCATGCATCTGGAGTCTGTTTGCAGTGGTTGGAGGCCCTGGCATACCCATTCTCTCTCTCCCTTCTCTCTCTCTCTCTCATTCCTCTCTGCTTGCAAATAAATAAAAATACTTTAAAACTGGGCATCTAGTGGAGTACTGAGGGAAACTGCTCTGGTCAAAAGGAGAGGCCAGAGGTCATGGGCTGCTGGGATGCCATTATGAAGAATTCAACCCCTCATTCTACTTACTGCTTTTAATTAGGCCAGGAATGGTGGCACATACCTATAATCCAAGCATTCAGGAAGCTGAGGAAGTAGGATAAATAGTTTAATTCCAGTCCAGCCCAAACTACACAGTAAGAATCTGTCTCAAAACACACACACAAACACATATACACACAAACACACACACACAGAGTCCAACATATATCAAAACTACTCATTCAAAATAACAAAAGCATAATAGGACTAACATCATATCAGAAAGAAAGTCCCTTTGGTTTTTCAGTGTAGATATAATGCATGTTTCTTGGTGTGTAAGAGTATTAGTTTTACCAAGTCTAGGCTTTTTTTTTGTATTATAAATACACGCACATATCCCTGCACACTTACATACACATTTGCATAGCCAACCTTTTGCTGTATTCAGTGGATTCATAACTGGGAGAACAAATTGCACCATTTTATATAATGTCAATAGTCTTCATGCTTGAGTTATAGAGCAGAGGACATTTCCCATCCTCGCATGCCCCAGAACATCCAGCATTTGAGCTGACATTAACAGGACTCATAAGACATTCAGTTTGAATGCCTGGTCTCTCATATCTACTCATAAGACATTCAGTTTGAATGCCTGGTCTCTCATATCTGGTCTCTAATAAATGTTTCAAATTTTTTGTGCCTCAATTGTTTTTTTTTTTTTTTTGGTAATTTAGAAATGATTACATTTGAGGCCCATAGACTTCCCAAAGGAGTTTATTCATGTTAGAAATTCCTTGGTATAATCTCAGCCTGAAAGAGGTAAATTTATAACCAGAAATGTTGTCTTATGCCTACAGTCTCAGGAATCTAGAGGCCAAGGCCAACCTGAGCTTAATAGTGAGTTTCAAGTCAGCTTAAAATACCTACATTTTGTGACATCTTAACTTACTATGTGAGATTGCTATTTTCACAGTGCTGTTTTATTGTTGTTTTTATTGTTTTGTTGTTTGTTGTCATTTTTAACTCAAGGGGTTATTCAGTGCTTACCCATTATGTACTAGCACTTTCTCCCTCTCTCTTCCTTGCTCATGAGAGCTAAAAGAAAGACACAGTTCATCCAATTATAGCAAATGAATAAAACTCCTCTCTAGCTCAGGCCAGACAATTGTCATGCTTTGTCTAGCTGTCTCTGATTTTCTATTGGGGTTTACATCACTCACAGGCAAAATAGATGGTTGTTTTGGCAGAAATTAAATGTGCAAAAATATTTTACCATCTGCTGTAATATTCCTGGATGTTATCCCTCTAGAAGCACTCATTATTAGAAATATTTATTGGATATGAACAATACATCAAATTCTGTTCCAAATGTGGCCGATGCCTCACAGTTACTACTCAAGTAAGAATGAAAATAAAACACTATTTGTTGCATTTATGAATTGGCTAGTTTACTCTATGCCTCAATTCTGTTATTCAACTCTATTTCTTCTCCTAGAAAAAGAAAGTTATTTAATATTATTTTAAATATGAGAAGCCAACCCTTAACACAATATATATAGTAGAGACTGCAAAAGTTGAATAACTGATACATTTTTGAATACTGTTTCTTTATCTAAGTTTCTTAAGGGGAAGAGGCAGGATTTACTCTTTCTGAGATGTGAACAGCCATTGGCTTTGTTTGTGATTTTATATTTAATGGCTAGCATCTGAAGTTCTTAATTTAGAAAAATTCAAATATTAAAGTCTTGATTTAGAAAAAGTTCAAATATTAAAGTCAAAATATTCTAGCTGTGGTTGTGTATGCCTCAAAACACTATGAAGATGGAGTCAGCAGTATTATGAGTTCAAGGCCATCCTGGGATACATAGCAATATCCTAACTCAGTAAATACACAAACAAATATAAGCAAAAAAAATATATATTACACACTTGTTTCCCAGCCCCCTTGCAGCTAAACTACTAGCAGATTGCATCTTTGGATGCATTAGGAGCCATTGACAGTAATAATTGGGAATTATAGAGATGTTATTTACAGCAACAACATTAACCATTCCAGAGATAAGAATGGTAGCAGAGGTAACAACAAGGATTGTTGTGACCAATGTTCATGGAAGTGGCAGAAATCCCTTTTCCAAATTCCTCAAGGTTTTAATTCCTATTACAAGATTTGTCTGCCTATTATCTAAAACTGATTCTATGGCTCTCTAGGTAAATTTACAGTCTCAATATATTTTTATGAATTTCTCTTCTTAAATCAAACAGGGAAGTATCTTTGTTTTTATGTTAAGAAACCCCTTCCCTTTCCTCTCTATAACAGATAAAAAGTAAATATTCTGTATATCATTTTCCTAACCATATTTTTAGTTCTACCTACAAACAATTTTAGTTCTACATTATCTTGTGTTTTAAACCATTTATATGCTATTTTTTCAGTGTAATAATATCTTACCTGTTCTTACAAGCAGAAATTATACTGTCTTTTATACATTCAGAAACACAGCAGTGCCCTTAAAACATGCAGTGAATACATATTTTATTAATATCATCTAAATATAATAAGGATAATAGACATTTGCACAATGGATATATGAGTGAATAGAAAGGTAGATCATATTCTTTCTGGGCCAAGATTAAAAACACACTGGTTATTTCAAATTAAAATTCAGTGCCATATAAGAGGAATAAAAGGATTTTACTGAGTTCAAATTACTTTGAATTTAATTTAGTCAAATCAATTTTTATAACTAGACAGTCTTGAAATTAAGACTGATTATAGGTATAGTCTTCAGGCTAAAATTAGATAAAATAAGAATGAAAGGATGAATTTTCAGTGTCATTGCCCCAATGTCATTGTTAGAGTATTACTAATAATGTATTCTTTCCTCTTTTATTGTTCCTTCTCTCCCTGCCCCAAGTAATGACATAACAAGGTCACAGAATGTTGTTTTGGTAGGGAGTGTCAAAAGAACTGAAACAAGAATTGAGGAGGGTTAAGACAGTAGTCTAAAAAGGCATCCTTTGCTATGAAAATGAACCTAGTCATTCAAAGATTAAAATACACATTATAGGAAGGGGATCTTAATAACCACTTTGTGTGTGCATTTGTGTGTTTGTGTGTGCGTGTAACTGCATGTATCAATGCAGAGAAGATCATATCTGCATTTCATATTCAGAACCTGATCCTACAGATACCATTGTTATAATGAATTGATGTTAGGAAGTTTATATTTATGTTTTCATTGAATGAACACACATTAAAGATTTCTTTTCTATTATGTTTTGCTACAGGCTCTGGAGCTAGACAGGTGAATGACATAGACAAATTCCTGAACTAAGGAGCTTATATTCTAGTAAGACAGAAAATAAACCATTGAATAATATGTGTAAATATTTTCTAAGTATCAGATAGTCCAAAGTACTATTAAAAAACAAGCAGGGTATAGAAAAAAAGGATGATGGGAGATGCTTTTTTAGGCAAGTTAACCAGAAAAATTCTATTTCTGAGGTAACTCTACATTTGGGAAAGATCAGAAGAAAATGAAGACATGATGTAAGCAGACGTCTGGGGGAAAGTGCTCCAGGGAGAGAGAGAGGGAAGAAAAAAAAAGAAAATATCCCTGAGGCATGGCTATACTTAATTTGTTTTGAAAAGACACAAAGTAGCCATTTGGGCCAGTGGAGAAATGATAGAAAACAAGCAAGAAAACAGTTGGACCCCATGCTAACTCGATACCTCTTCAATGAAGGACTTGTCACCCCAGCTTTTGGGAGTCCTATGGACAGATAGAAATTGGTTGTCAGAACTTTCAGGAACTTCTCCAGCTGCTGAAAGCTACCTCAAGAAAGGTCTTACTCCTTTCATAGTCAAGTTACACCTAATGACTTACCAATGAGGGTCTGTGCAAGCCAACATCTTGGCCTAACTCAGAATAATGCCGGTTTCATAACTTGCCAGGGAGCTAATGTTTAGTGTGCATAACAGTTTGACCTCTTCCTCTTCCTCTGTTCATTCTCCCTTCCTTTCCATGGATGTTGATTGATCTGAAAGGAAATCAGATCTGCCCTCTAACATCTATCTCAGAGAAGTCATCGTGCAACAGAAAGATAAATAGTTAAGAATTCTTTTAGAAGATTTGGCTTTATTAAAACTTACACATATGGTAGGCCCAAAGTTCAGAGAAAAATCATAACAAAGTAGAAAAGACATCTAGAAACAAAATATGTGTGAGAAACTACCAGAGAAGTATCCAGATAGGTAGTGAGAGCCCTCCCTTCTCTCAGCAGGTGGGGAGTGGGAAGACACTCACTATTCAAATTTTTTCTGCTTAGTTATGTGATCCAATTTATTTACATCTTTAAGGGATTCCTAGGTGACTGGATTGAAAAGAAAGTATAGTTAAAAAAAAACAGAAAGTTGCAAAGGTGTTTAAGTGAGCCAGGTAAATGATAATGTCAACATTAGACTTAGTGAAGCATTGAAGTGTTAAGTAATGAATGGACCAAGATGCTTTCTGAAGGCACAACTAAAAGGATTTAGTAATACTCTTCAGCCCATTATTGTGGCCATAAAACTCAATAATTAGCATCAGAAACAAAAGTCAATCAAAAATATGTATTGCTTCCAATGTGTGATGGCACTAATAAAAATCAAGTTACTTCTTAGCTTTATAACCAATGGCCCTTTGTTCATGTCAGAAACAAATGCCAGTGGGTTACTTGGCAGTGCTAATGAGCCATGCCATCTATATATCAGAGGCCAGCAAGCCGTGGAAAGCAGACCTGCTACATGTTTTCATGCGGTCCACATCTAAGAATAATTATTATATTTTTGAATGATTGAATAAAAGTCAAAACAATAAGAGGATTTTGTAAGGATGCATTCTTTTGGAGTTTATAGAGGGTTTATGAACCCCAACTTTTGGGATCTTGTCTATGTTAATAAAGAATTAAAAAAACAAACAGAAGGATAAATTATGAAGGATTGAGTTTGTTTAGGGTGAAATTAAGGTTTTTTTCAGGAAAACTTGGTTACAGTTACACACACACACACATACTCTCACACACACAGGAGCAAAGCAAAAGTGCTAGCCAAATACCTACACATAGAAGAAAGTTAAGAGATTAGGTAATAAATGACTTTGGATTTAAGGAAGGATAACAGACAGAAAGCACCAAATCAGGGACCAGGAAATTTGGACTTCTGGAAATGAGTAGTAAAGAAAGTAAAGAGAGTTTTATTTTATTTTTATTTTTTTAATTTTTTTTACTGGTGGTGTACTTGGAGTTTAGAGGAATTACACATATGGTAGGCCCAAAGTTCAGAGAAAAATCATAACAAAGTAGAAAAGACATCTAGAAACAAAATATGTGTGAGAAACTACCAGAGAAGTATCCAGATAGGTAGTGAGAGCCCTCCCTTCTCTCAGCAGGTGGGGAGTGGGAAGACACTCACTATTCAAATGAAATAACCACAGGTTCAAAATTGAAGAGAGAGGTTCCAATTCCCCCCTCCCAGCCAGGGGAAGAGCAGGGACCAAGAGACTTGGTGCCAGTAGAATACTGCCAAAAGGCCAGCCACACCCTTTGTAATTAATTAGGATAGATTCTGTTCTTACACTCAGGTATGTAAGAGGGACATCTGATTAGTTGGTGGACTCATAGGGCTGAACTAGAGGTTAACCCACCTAGGAAGTATGCTAGATTGGAGAAGCAGTAGGGGATGCTACAGTCATTGTGCATGAGACTGGATAAGATACTGAGTTCCATGTCTGCCAAGGCAGGTGGGGTGACATCTCCTAGTTCTCAATTTGGGCTTCTGGGGCTGACTGCCTGGAAGAAGCTTTTTCTTCTGTCACTCCTTCAGTAATATCTAAAAAGTCTATGGAATTCAAGGTTCAACATCCTTATGAAATTTCTTCATTGGCAGGAAATCAAGTTTTTTTGTTTACATGTAATCTGACTATTTTGGTTTTCTTAGAGTAGAGTAATTGTGACAGAGACATTATAGCCTGCAGAGCCTGAGATATTCACAAGATAGCCTTTATATAATGTTTGCTGACTTCTTGTTTATCTCAATGCAGTACAGCCTGGAAGAAAAGCTCCATTTGAACTGGTGGGGCTAGTGACCTGATCACTTACTCCAACTTTGTTCCTGCTAGATATCAGGCTATTGAGCAATTGTTCAGGGTCAATTTGTTAAAGTTTATTTGAAAGGTCTGTTGAATTCTGACTTTTTCAGTGGTTTCCTTTGGTTGTTTTGAGGTCTATTGTGATGCCTTTGGTGAAAGCTCTTTCCTATTCTTATAAAACATGGGTATGGGACCTCTCCTGCAGACCTTGTAACTGTCATTTCGTTATACCCACCATGTGGCATACAGTGATAAGTGAAGCAAATGGCAAATAATTCAGTGCCATTCTTCACAGTATGCTATGGTACATGCTCCAATCCCCCCACCCCGTTTTCGACCCTTGTTCCTGTCCCTCCTGTTTTTCTCTTGCCCCAGCAATTTGAACGTGGCATTTAAACTTGAGCTTCCAAGTATTGATCCTTGGTATTCTCTAGGGATTTTTTTTTTTTTTGCTCATGCTTGCCTCTGTGCCCTTATGCTCATAGCTGTCTTCTATGAAGTCCTGAATCCACTCTGGCCCCAGGACTCAAGCCTACTGTTCCCACAGCTAGTCAAAAGACAGAGCAAACACCTCTGTTAACACAGGGATACTTTGTGTTAATGTATACTTCTCTATTGCATGCCTAACCTCCTTTCTTGTCACAACCCCTTGGCAACTGTTAATCTGTCCTCCATTTCTTAAAAGAAGTCTTCATATGCAACATGCTTTACAAATAGAATCAGATATTATATAATCTGAAATTGGCTTATCATTGAGTCTATATAGGAGTTGGAGATTTATTCTCATTGGTGCCTGTACCAATAATTAATATTTCTTCAACACAGATTCTCCTCTCCTAGCTGCTCTTGTGAAGCTTCAATAGACCCCTTGCAGGTGGTATCTGATGTTATCACATAGACTCCCAGTCAATTCAAAGGAAGACTGAGTATATGTGTTGCTGGGCCATTTCCTCAGTCTTCAAGAATCAAAAGATTTCATCTTCTCTCTACTCTCAGACACCTTTTTCAGTTGTCATTTCCTAATCCCCAGAATTTATAGTTGTGCTTAGTGGGAAGGAGTAAGACAAAAGCAATTTATGGATTTTTATCTGAATCAAAAGTCTAGGCCCTGATACATTCATAACCCCACAGTGAATACCAACAATCCCACTGAGGAGGGCCCTCAGAGAAATGGGGGTTGAGAAAAGGGGATATAAGAGGACCAATAGGAGATTTATTCATACAATAAGTACATAATTCAAAATAATACAATAAATAGAACTAAAAACATCACACCTCAAATAATTCTAGGCCTGCTTTGAAGATAAAGTGAATGTGCTTGTATTATTTACTCACTGCTGCAACTAGATACCTGACCAAAGCAAATGAGGGAAGGCTTTATTTTGCTCATGGTTCGAGTTACAATCCACCATGGTAAAGTAGGCCTGGAAGCAGTAGCTTCATGCAACAGGTCACATTGCATCGGTGTTCAAGAAGCAGATAGGGATAAGTGGTATGGCTCAGCTAATATTTTCCTATTTAGTCTGTTTTGGACCTTGAAATGATGCCACCCACAGTTAGGGTGAGTCTTCCCACCTCCATGAACCCAATCTAGAAACTTCTTTATAGATGTTCGTCTCCTAGGTGCGTTTCATTTCAATCAACCTGACAATCTTGATTAACAATCACAGAGTAGGTATATTCTGATATTTTAGTGCTCAGAAGAATAAGGAGGATGGTCAAGAGTTTCAGACCAGCTTAGGCTACTATATAACATAAACATCTCTTAAAATTACAAAACAAATTTTAAATAATAGCAAAAGCGTAGACAATTTAACATAACAAAAATAGGTATAAGTTTTGTCATTATTTATCTACTCAGAACAATATTATGCAACAGGCAACCATGAACCTTACTGGCTGCATCCTTTCTAATATAAAAGTTTTTCTGATTTCACATCATGCAGAATTTTGTTGGGCATACAAAAAGTGAAATAGCAAAGAAAAGTTACCAAGAAGAAAATGATAGTATACTGCCAAGATGGGCAGGGATCTACTGGATTGGAAAAGTAGTTTGGCCCTTTGTTATTTTTTCCCATTATTTCATTTATTTGGAAAAAAGAACCCTGGCACTTCCAAAATTTACAGTTATCCAGTTCTATAGGAAAAGTTTACAAAGAAGAGAATAAAAGAGTTTCAACATGTCTGTTTCCTTTGTATCACTATAAAAATACATTGCTTTACCCATATACCATTAAGTAACTAAATATGGAAAAACATGACTGTCTTATCTTTATTTTATAGTTTGAAAAATTTTAATTAATATCTTTATAATTAATAAGTATATACTTTGTGTGAGCAAATCTTATGAAGGTGTCCCCGTTTCCCTCTTCTCTGTCCCCTACCCACCGGGCTCCTTCCTCAGTGCTCATACTGGATCTGTCCATATGGTAGGGGCCCCTCTGTTATTATATGAAGCTGCTTTTTAGGTTGTAGGAGAAAGAGGAGCAGTTTACTAGGGAGTGTGGGTTCTCTATTTTGGTTGATAAATGAGTTATATAGCCTTCTCTCCACTGTGCACACTCCTTAGCCATGATGCATCTGATTTTAATCATATTACCTCAGTTATACATAAGCAGAATATGGTAAGCAGAGTATTCTACTCAAAAGTTTACTCAGAGGACACCGTTTACTTTGTTGCTTATACATCAAATCCATCCAGGCTGGATGGTCTCTTGTCCCCCAACCCCAGATATCCCTTGGGAAATATTTAAGTAGAAACTGACCACAAAGGGGGAGCTACCAGTGGTCACTAGGGGATGAAAGACTTATACTGTTTCAAGAGGGGTTTATGTGTACCTTGATGCAGGCGGAGGGTTGCAGGTTGCTAATAGGTTGCTAGTTGTATTGTTAGGAAAGTGATGTGTTTACTGCCCAACCCAAGGTGTGTCCTTAGTTGCTAAACTATTTCCCTATGCTTGCCTGCCTCTTATTTACTCTAGGGTCACTGGTAATGAAACTGTCAATTATTTTCCTGTTTATGAGAACCCTGGGAAGGCCTTTCACTGTAGCTCTCGAGAGCATCATGTTTAAATTCACTACATGGCTATTGTAAATCATGTGTCTGGTATTATCTCTCATAACTCATGTCGTTAGCCAAACAGTGAAAACATGATTTTCAGTTATGAATATTACTTCTAGCTCCATATCAACTACTTATGAAAGATTTATTTTAAGAGAGAATAAAAAATAGAGACAAAAAAAAAAACCAGAATAGGTCCCAAGCTAAGAGGGGTTTCCACTTCCCATTTGTGAGGCATCACAAGAAGGAAAACTGATCAAATGCTTTGTATTTTCCTTTTAGTTATTTTTCTTATTTGCTTTTTATAAATTGTTCACTATCTTATACTATTAAATATATTTAAGAACACCACCATAAAATAAATTTGCAACAACATGAACAGAACAAAATAATAATTTAAAAGCTATATTAGGTTATTAAAAATAAAATATCTAAAACACATTTACCTTCAAGACATTATTAATCATAGGATATCATTCACAGGCATGTTGCTAACAGGTCAGAACCACATCTAGTGAGAAATTTCTCACTAGAAATTTCATTGATGAAATCTTAGACATATCCAGCTGAGAGAAAAAAAAAAGCAGCTTCAGATTTTTCCTTTTTCTTTTCTCAATTTTCACTGATTATTGTTCATTTAAGAGTAGAGAGGTTCTCTGAGGCTCCACATTTTTCTTATTCAAGTAGGTTAAGTCAAATTACATATAACAAAAATGACAAAGGCCCTCCTAATCTGAAATGCTTTCCGTTCCAGGGAGAAGGAAGCCTTATGTTCTGGGCTGCCCTGAGTCAGCATTTGGTTAGTCCAGGGCCAAGGACTCTAGCTCAGCCTGTTATGAATAACAAGATAGGGAGAGAGAGAATAGACCATATTTTAAACTTGAAAAGGAAACTTGCCTTTATGAGTCAGTTTCTCCTTGCCTGTCAAGGTTTTTCTGACATTGAAAGGGCATTATTTTATTTACTTTTCAAGGCTCATACTCCATTTTATACCCAATTCGCCAACTTATGATTTACTGTCTGTTTTTATGTACAGTTCACTGGCCATTAAAAAAACACCTCAGATCAATGATTAGCATGTGACATTATGTAAAAATGTCCCATTCTTTTTGACAATCTGTTCATCCTGGGTCAACCCATGATGGCACCTTGTAGACCTGCTTCTGGGTTCTTTAAGGCTCCTGTAAGGTCATGTTCTATGTTGAATGATAGGAACATGAAATTGAGGTCCATCTGCAATAAACAAACACCTCTAAACAAAAGCATCCATCTGAAAGGAATGAGATTAGATGAGTATAAAAATATATTGATATTGAATGGTCCTCTGTACCTGATGGTAGTGTATGTGTTTATGTGTATTTGAGTAAGAGAATATTTGCTGCTTGAAAAGGACAAGGGACAGAATCTCATAGTGCCAATACTTATCTGACTCCTAGGGTGAAGATGTGAGTGAAGTTATATAGCATGTTTATCCCCTCTGCCTTATGTGAAGGCAATTAACTCTTGTGAGATAATACATACCTACTTGAAACACTGGATGCTAGCTTTCTCCATTATGGAGAAATATTAGTCTTTTTATTTGAGTCTCTTCCCTTATTAGGAGATTGCAGGAAAACTGCAGGTCTTGACATTATGTCATGTTCTAGCGGGAATTCACCTGCAGATCTCTGCCTCTGCAGACATATCAATTTTTCTGAGCACAAGCAAGGCAAGAGTTCCATTAATGGTTAATTTCAACAAACTGGTAACATTAGATGACCATTTTTCTTTCAGTATAGCTACATGTTTAATATCTTAAAAGTACTTACATGACAATAGGTAAGTTAGAATCTTTTCTGTTTGGTGACTCCATCATAAGGCTTTAGAAGTTACATAAACTGTGTATAAATAACATTGCACCTGAATTCTTTTTTTCCACCACAACCCCCATAATTTCAGTTCATCACATGAGCAAATGCATCAAAAAAAAAAGAATTTAAGAAAAATATTACACACTAATTAATCAGTAAACATTATTTATATAGACAAATACACATTAAACAAAACAACAGCAACACTTAACATGCTGAGTATTGTCAAATTCAGACTAGGATCATAAGAATCAGACTAGGATCATAAGACAAGAATCTTGAGGTCACTGATTCAGTGGAAGTTTTGTGTGGTTATGTTTGTCTGGCACCCTAACTCCTGAGTTAGCACCCAACCAAGAGACAGAAAAAGGCTTTGTTGCAATCAAAGCCATCTCAAAATTTCTGGATCAAAAACAAGGTATGTATCAAAATGGGTAAGATAACCTATTACTTTGTACACTAACTTAAAAAATCTATTAAGAAAGAAAAGGTCAGGTGTGGTGGCACACACCCTTAATCTCGGCACTTGGGAGGCAGTATTAGCGGCACTTGGGAGGCAGTATTAGGAGGATTCCTGTGAGTTTGAGGCCAACCTGAAAATACATAGTGAATTCCAGGTCAGCCTGGAATAGAGCAAGACCCTATCTCAAAAACAGACAAAAACACTGCACTCAGAGCCAATTGAGCCCCTTCAAACTGGGGGATGATTTTTGCCAGCTACAACACAGACAGAGGCCTAATTTCCAGAACCTACAGAGAACTCAAAAAAATTAATAACAAAAAGTCAAACTGCCTCCTCACAAAATGGGGCACTGATCTCAACAGAGATTTCAGAGGAAGAAACACATATGGCCTTTATGCACCTGAGAAAGTGCTCAGCATCCTTAAGCATCAGGGAAATGCAAATAAAAACCACAATGAGATTCCACCTTGCTCCAGTCAGAATGGCAATCATAAAAAAAAATCCCAACAACAATAATTGCTGGTGAGGATGCGGGGATAAAGGAACCCTCATTCACTGCTGGTGGGATTGCAAGCTTGTTTAATCACTTTGGAAAGGACTGTGGAGACTCCTCAACAGATTACACATAGAGCTACCAATGGACCCAGCTATCCATCTACTAGGCATCTACCCGCAAGATGTCGCATCTCAGCATAGAGTCGTTTGTGCAACTATGTTTAAAACAGCTCAATTCATAATGGCCAAGACTTGGAATCAACCAAAATGCCCTTCCATGGAGGAATGGATAACAAAACTTTGGTATATTTACACCATGGAATTCTATTCAGCTGAAAGGAAAAAAAATGACTTATTGACATTTAGGGAAAAATGGTCTGACTTCAAGCAGATCTTACTAAGTGATCTCTCAAAAGAACAGAGAGCCAAATACCGAATATTCTCCCTCATATGTGGTCCTTAACCAGGCTAAACTTAAACTCTACGCAGTCTAGTAGAAAGAAGTGAGAGGTTATGAATGAGGGAGGGGTAAGGGGAAAGGGAATGGCTTAAGCATGAGGCTAAATCAAAGTGGGTTCAAAATCATAAAATCCTCATAAGCATACTTTAATCTATTGAGCAAATAGTGGGTGTCATCTGGCATGAATAGTAGGGGAGATAGCTAAGCCTGTGAAAAGTTGTTCAGTCTGACAACCCCTGGTCCCAGTCACTAGTTCCTTCCTTCACTGAGCTGTTGACCAAAGTGACCCATGAGGTTCCAAAAACAAGACAGGATTCTGTCAAAGCTATTTAATGCCCACCCCAGGCCTGAGGCAAAATCCTGTTGCTAAAGAAACTACAGAAAGCATCTATCAGCATCGAGAGACCCTGCGATGTCTGGAATGGTAACCAGCCCCCAGATGGTCAGTTAGTGTAGTGCTGGAAGGCACTGCATAAGCTGCTAGGGGAAGCTGGTCAACAACAGTTGGAGTAAACAGAGACTACTGGCATGAAACACAGTCTGCTGCCATGAGTAGGCTGACCACACTTCCTACTGGGAGAGAACAGCAAACCAAGAAAAGAGAACTTGTGCAATGGAGGAGGCAAAGCCTGGGGGAGGCAATCAACAGCTTTTAAAATCGGCCAAATAATCCACTTCATGACAGGGAGCCCTTAACTGGAACTGGGGACTTACGGCGATATGCACTGGGAGCCAGACTCTTGGGCCCCCAATGAGAGATGCACTATGTGAGAGATTGATGGAGAGGCTACTAAAAATAGAATCTAGTTAATTCAGAAATGTGTATCTCAGTTAACGTATACTGATCTCACTCTCTGATGGAGATTCTGTTCGTATTTTTCAGAATGCAGGGAGAGAGCTGTGGCTCATCCAACCCTACCAACCATCCGCAGGCCAATAGCTGAGATCCTGGCAAGAGATGAGCCACCCCAGACATACCGTGGAGGATCCATATGGAACCCCGCAGAGAACGATGAGATGAACAAGTGACCCATAGTCACAGCCAGTCAGTCAACACAGGATAAGCCAGTGAGACAGACACCAATGATTTTCGACACAACCTTAAGCAGAAGTACAGAGACCCCTAAGTTCTCAACAATAAAACAACCGTAATACTCACCCACCACGACTCAGGGAACTGAGAGGAAGAGGAGGTGGAAAAACTGTGAGAACCTTGGTGGGGGAGAATATCCAGAGACATGGCCCCCCTCAGTAACAACATGCTAAGGCCGGCAGAACCGGGCTGATTCCTAGGCTATACATGTTCCCCTGCCCCAAGGACTGATCCAGACTGTCCAGGGAGGAGGATATCCAGCTGATTGGGGATGGGGAAGGAGGTCATTGGGGAACTGGGGATAACAACTCATTGTTTGCTGGTTAAATAATGTAATTCATTATGGAAAACAACAAAAAGAACATTTTTCAGGGTAAGATGATCCCTTAGATCATCAATAAATTTGTGCCACATTCAAATCTGTACCCATTTGCCCACTTCCCTATAGTATGGTCTTTCTATGACAGAAATAAATTCATATTGTCAAATCACAAAGTAAATATGTAAGCCACCTCATAGTTAGATATGTGGAAAATACAGTCCTCCTTCTTTATACTCCTATATATGGATTGGAAGACTTTATCCATGGATCCATTAGATAATCAAGACAAATATACTCATACATGAGCCTTGGCCACTCTGCTGTGGACATGGATGATTTATGTACTGAGAGCAAACCTTCAGAAAAGGCCCAAGACTAAGTCCTTATTTAGTCCAATTTCATGGAGAGCATCCTTTTACTTTTGGACCAGAGCTTCTGTCTCTGTCAGGCTTGAGGTGTATGTCAATCCTAGGGGAGGCAATTTTATAACCTAGTATGCTATGATCATGGCCACAGCTGATTCTCTTCCTTGCTCTGATTCTGAAAGAAAAGTGCACTCCCTCACTCTAGTTCTTGGTAAATAAGAAGTGTTATGATTAGTTCTTTGTCCTCTCACGTACTTCTTTCAGAAACTTAGAAACAAAGGTTTGGTTATTGATAAAACCAATGAATCTACCACCTTGACAAGAATTGTCCTTAACATCAGGCTGCACCTATCTTATATGAAATCATTGCAAACAGAAGATATGTTAGTTCCAGACTGTTTCACCACTCCTACTGCCACTAGAGAGTTCAATATAGAACTCAGACATAACTCTCTCAAGTCCTGGATAGAACTGAACTTTCCAATTTACAAATCAATGGCTTCCATGAGTCCTCCTTTCCTTAATATTTACTTTCTTTGCTGGATATTCCATTTATACTATATCCACTACCAAGTTTTTTCATAGTTTTTTCTTTCTTTAAGTAAGTATTTTTGTAGTGTTTCATTTCCTCCCGATTGTAATCTTCAATATTGCATTCCCAGGGCACTGTTGTGAAGAGATCAAATACTAAACTGTCATAAGACTCATGCTCTACAGCCTCTTGTTTCATGCTTCCAGAAAAATCTTCTTTAAACCTTATGGCATTTCTATGTTCAAGGTGACACATACTATATTTAACCTTTCCAAATGAGACAGAGATTCATAGGAGCTTATCCATGTCCCTTCTCCCCTTATTATACAATAAAGCCCTACTTTTATTCATGTCAGTAAGGGACTAAAGGAAAAAAATACATTTTAAAAAATTCCTTGAAGATATAATTGTCCTTTCTATTGCAGTAAGAAAAAAAATTGCTATATGGACTCCTAGAAAATGAATTAAAGGGCTCATTTAGGTAGGAAAACTGGAATAGGGACCTGATGACTGAAGCTCCAGGTGGAAGGTGGAACATGCACTTGTTTCTGAGGGCTCTATGCAGCTGTCATGACATCTCTGGACAGGATAGTACTGCAATTATTTTCATTTCAAAATAAATCATTCTAAGTCAAATATAGGTATCTCCCCATTACACCATTCTAAGATGCTCAAATAATATAAGGTATATAAAAATAATATTATTTTTATTGCCAAAAGTAAGTATGGCTTGAAAATCTCCCTAACTAGTCTATCTATCTATCTATCTATCTATCTATCTATCTATCTATCTATCTGTCTGTCTATATACATATATATATATATATATATATATATATATCCCTTGTATAAGTAACAGTTGTGTTGAAATGTAAAATACTCAGAATATTAGTTCCTGAGGTGCAAACAGTCAGTGTAGTTGTAAACAAATAATTGAATTTCAAATTCCAGCCAAAATGGATTAATGGGTATCAAATATACTCACACAATGCAAACAATAAAGAATTGAATCAAATATAGGAAGTAACAATTTATAAGACTTTGGAAAGCTTGTGAAAAAGACTGTTTCTCAAAATAAGAGAAACATATAAAGTGAACAATAAGATTTGGCCCAGTTAACTGACTTCAAAGAATTTCCAGTCTGACATGCAGAGAAAGGTAACTGAAGCAGAGCCAGAAGAATTCTTTGAGTTTAACGAGATGTGGTTGAGGGATTAGGGGGAATTAGTGGCTATACTTTCAACCTTATGAAATTATAAGTAGAAGTACATTATCAAAAGTAAGCACAATAAAGGGAATGGTAAAGTTAAGGACAAAATGAATGGACTAAAAAATAAAATAATACCAGAAGAAACAAGTCACAACAACATAAATTAGGGTGAGACTATAGTACCATTTAGAGTATTTGTTTGTCGTGTATAATTAATTCTCATAAGTCCAGACGTCAACACTGCAACAAGATAGCAACAAAATAAGATAAAACACACCAGATAATCAAGATAAATAAAAAATAAAGAAATTATTCCTAGAGAAAATCTTTGAACTTGATAAAATCTCTTGCTAGATTGAGAAATATAGATAGGTGATAGACACATAGATAGATAGATAGATAGATAGATAGATAGATAGATAGATAGATAGATAGATAGATTATAGATGACAGATAGAAAAAATAGACAGAGAATGACCAACATCAGGTATGAAAGTGATAATAGATAAGAAAACATTATGAATCACTTTGTAAAAGAAATATTCATAAATTAGATAAAATATGTAAATTCCTTAAAAGGAATAAATTACCAAGTCAATGAAGGAATCAATGATATTAAGCAGTCAATGAAGAAATCAGTGATATTAAGATTTTCTTGGAAAGAGATTTTCCATGTTTTTATTTTTTTTAATTAAAAACATAGATAATCTATTCCCAAGAAAATCCTCAACCCTATGTGGCTTCACTGAAGGATTCCACTGAACATAAAAGGCAGACTTGGCACAGTTCTTAGTTCTTCCATAATATGAGTGACTATAAACCAGAACATGAAAAAAATGATCAACCTGATGTTTCATTAGGGAAATAAAAAAAATTAAAAACAAAATGAGATACTGATATATTATTATACTACATTATTAGAATGATTTAAATTAAAGAGACAGACCATACTAAATGTTTTTAATTATTTGAGGGAACTGGAACAGTCATATATCTATAATAGGAATGCAAAATGGCAAAATTGCATTGGAAAACCCTGAGGATTTCCTAAGAGCAATCAGACATATACCTAGTCAAATGACAGAGACATTCTACATCAAGTATTCGTCCAAGAACAAATGAAAGTAAATGTCCACACTAAAATGTATATAAAGTGATCCACACAGTTTTTACAAAATAGCCCCAGACTGGGTATAATCCAGAAATATGGCACTTAATTTCAAGTAAACAAATTGTGAAGTATTTATACAGTGTGAAACTACTTAATTAAATGAAATAAACTATTAATATACACTGAAATATAGATGAAACTCAAAATAAATATTCTCAGTGAAAGAAGCTATAAACAGAGTATATATCAGTATATGTTATATGATTCTATTTATATAAGATTCCAGAAAATGAAATTTAATCTGCAAAGGCAGGTAGTGTTGTAGAAATATCCAGTAATAAACAGACAAAGCCTTTGCATCAAGAGGAGAGGGGAGTTTAATTTTCACCTGGGCCTGGGATCCAAGCATAAATGCAGTGGCCACAAACCCCAGTTACAAAGATATTTTATAGTCCATACAGAGTAGGGTATGTGATATTATGCAAATTACCATTATCTAGTAGTTCACACATTTACAATAAGTCTCAGGAAATTCAGATATTCTCCCCAGGTATTCTCCGGCCTTGTCTCTCCTAATTTCCTTATCACAGTTAAATCAATTACTTTTGTCTCACCGAACTTCAAAGCTCTGGTAGTTTTTCATCTCATAGCCATCTGTGCCCTGAAGAATGTATCAATGAATGTAGGGGAGGGGGGCAGTTAGCTCACACTCATTTTGCTACAATATCCCCTCCTTCTCCACCTGGATTATGAATCTTCATATCCTTTCAATTTTAGTGAAACCTCCTGGTATTCCTGGCAAACTATTTAGAGTCTTACTGCCTTTAAACATTAATAAACATTTGATTCACATAGAAATAACATTTTCCTTGCTGTTAGCATAGTGCTGTCAAAATCTACCTGATTTTGTGAAGCTATATAGTTTTGCTGGATAATGTCTAGATGTTTCTTAATCTGGGTTGACAATTATCAAAATATATATATAGCTAAACAGATGGACGAGTGCCTGTCTCTGACCTTTAGAATTTAACAGGATATAATCTGTTATCAAAAGCAGAGAATCTAACCAGATATTGCAAACACCAATAGGACTGGGGATAGAGTCCAATTAAAATTTTCAGGCTTCTGTCAATGTGTAGTTCAGCCAGGCCAGAGTAGAGCTGAGGTCTCTTCCTCAAGGACTCG